>JACXSJ010001373.1:0-96125 GCA_014851325.1 Pentalonia nigronervosa
ATATATTGAACATTTTAAATTATTTTACACATAATAATCACACATAATGTTATTGTTTAATCAATTTTACAATTAAAGCAATTTTAGCAATAAAATCATATTAATCAAAATCAAATGAAATTAATAGAACAGTTATTTAATTATCTACAAATGATCAGATAAATGTTTTATTTATCTAGACAAGATAGAAAGTCGAAAAAAATATCTAAAGAACACACAACACTGGGCACCAAGATATAACGTATTCACTACAATCAACACCTTCCTTCGTAATAATAATGTTACGTTGTACCGCGAGATAATAATACGATGACTAAATATAACTATACACAATATTGTACAATAATCTATTATAACGCCATGCGAAGCTTTCGAAAAATTTCCGAGTGGACGATATGTGTTGATATAACTACTGTGCTCTTCGTTTACGTTATTCTTGTCACGTATAATAACCCGCGTAGTAAAAATTCGGTGTGTGCACATACATTTTTTTTAGTTTAAGTAAACCTGTGCGAAAAATAGACATTTGCCCACGTTATCCCTGCTCACGGACCATCGCCCGTGGTCTTGGTATAAGGTTTGACTTTTACGTGCGTAACCTGGGCCCAACGGAGGACCGCGGGATTGGTTACAGATAATAATAATTCGCACGATAATTGAACCTTCAAAACAACCGCTTTTCATTGTGTTCTAGTCGTGACTCGTTTCTGATTGACATCTTCTATCCGAATCGATCGAGAGCATGTCAGCGCCATATTTGTTTTTCTCACAGACCTACGTGCAACATAGATAAAAAAAAAACAGTCTTGTAAAATCGTTTTTTGTGATTTTTGAGTAATCTTGAGTAAAATCATCAATAATTGCAAACATTATAGAAGACAATATTTTTGAGATTTAGATATATTGGTTTTATATTTTATTATTAAATTGCTGTATATTTGACTTTAAAAACAATAAAAAAAAAAATTTGTAAAACTTAAATGGATGCTCAATTTTTTCGGGACAATATTTAGACAAATCGATACGTTGACATACCCTTAAAAATATTATTCTCTATAATTTTTGTGACGGAAGATTTTACTCAAGACTACTCGCAAATACATAAGAAAAAATCTTTTGCGTGAATGCGTTTTGTTTATGAGGCACGTGAGCCAAAGAGATACAACCAAAAGTGTGCTGACATCTTTTTGAGTCTAAAATTTACGTGTCAGTGTGTGCTGCACGATAAAACTATAATTTTAGTTTATTAATATATTTTTTCCACAAACATTTTAGTACTTAGGAGGTACGTACGAGAATTATTGCTTTTTTAAACTATCGTATTAAGACTGTTTTATATCCGCTACTATGACGGCGGCGTAAGTACATATTCGAGCAGTAATATCATTAAATAGATTTGTTTTGGCTGCATTCGTACGATTTATCACGGATTAATTTCCACAATCTCCTATTAATGATTTCATTACAATGTAATATTTGTTGATGCTTTAAATTTGGTGTTATTAACCATTATCATAATGTAGGTACAAATTTCAATTGATATTGTACTGAGCAGTTGATTCATTTTTAGAACAATAAAACAAAATACATGAACGTTTTTTTATGGTTTAATTACCTTGCTTAATATTGTTAAAATATTTTAAGTGTTAAATTTGCAAGGCATACATCACTAAGATGACATGTATACGTGTACGAATTTTATATCCCCATGTTATTTACATTATGTCAAAATAACGTGCTTATTTTCAATTAATTAGTTTCCTGTTTTTTATTTTAATCGATTTTTGAAAAGTTTTACGTTGTAGAGTACTACGTTTATTGCACGAATATCTAAAATAATATGATGACATTGTATCATTTATTATACCCGTGTTCAAAAATATGTCTATATATTTTAAACGTAGCACAGTAACCTAGTTTACTGTTAAAATGAAATTCTCGTTTCTGAAAATGTTTCCTAAAATTAAACTTTAATATTATAATACGCGATACTGAATCACTAATGAAAAAGAAATTATGATTGCAATTATAATATTTTAATTTGTACCACGATTAAAACTAAATCTGATAAATCGGAAAATATATATGATTTGTAAATGGCTAATTGATATATAATCCTAATAAATTTAAATTCAAAAATGATTGTTTTTAAATATTAGATGATGAGTTCTGAAAGTGATAACATTTTTATTCACACATTATATTATAATTACTATGATAAATTAAAAAAAAGCATAAAATTCAACGATATAGTAATAATAGATCAAGAGCTAGAGGACATACCAATTATTTTTGAAGATAAATTCTATTGTGTTCAGTAATACATATAAACCACTCAAATAAATTGAATTCTGGTAGTATTTCTGAAATACATTGATTTCGTTAAAATATAAAAAAAATCTACTAAAAACATCATCTTATTTTTTTTTAAATTGTATATAAGATTTGGAATTTTATTTTCTTTGACAACAGAATATTAATTAATAGCAATATTCTACCGATTGGTAACGAGTATTAAGTTATAATAATAATAAATCTCTAAATTAATTGAGTTCATATTACATCTATTGCATTACTGTTATTAACTATGTTAGTAGTATAAATTGGTATGTTCTGATGCCTAGTCCCTGGTCCTCCTGGTCCTCCCCTACCATCCACCGCCGCTCGTTCACGCACGTGCGTGACGGATGTATAATTTATCCCCCCCCCTACCTATAAGTCTCTAAAATTCTCGAACACGTCCGCCAACAGCAACACGTCGATTTTCAGATATAGATCGCTATATTCACCTAACGTCTTGCACTCGAAGTGGTCCCAGACCTCCTTCCCGTGTTCAAATTACGCTTCCTTTATCCCCGACTCGGTCAACATACTATAAAAACTCCTCTTGCTCGGTAGTCTATCTTCCTCCAATTTCTCCCAGCTATCTGTATACTCGTACGGGTATACCCCCTTACGAGTCACGAATGGCATATCTCCGGTGACAAAATGTTTCGCTGTCTCGCGGAAGTTCTCTAGTTCAGGTGTAACCAAGTTTTCAGCCAGGGACGATAAACTCGACGCCATAAACCTGAACGTGTCGATAAACCGAACAGTGAAGGTACTACTTATATATTTCGAGTAAGATATAAATTTCTCCTCACTGTTCGGAATAATGTTTATAGTCTTGGTGTCATAACCAAGTTCAGTGATTATGATGTGCAATTTGTAGTTAGAGAGATTATGGAAGAATATGGGGACAAATTTAGACTGTTATAACTCCAAGTTACACTTCAAGCATAAAGTCTGTCTAAATTTCCCCATCAGATGGTCATGATCTCTAACTTTATCACCCCCGACTAAATTACATTGACACAAATTACACTCTGTACACTCTTGATGTGTTTTTTCTTCGCCCTCAGTCATGGTTATAGGTATGTTAGTCTTCAATAAGTTTTCAATTTTTTCGTCCATTCGAACTATCGCCTCTACAAAATGTTTCGCCACGTCCTTATGTTCCTCACTTCCTTTGTATATTACGGACTCTGTCGGTATCTCATACTCATCCAAAAGTACTGCCGGTATGTCCTCGCTCGCTTTCATCAAAAATCCATAGCTCATCGTCTTTTGCCTATGTTCTTGATGTTTTTTCCCTTACTTTCGTCCGTCTTCACTAGCATTGATTTAAAATCCGCATATATCACGAATTGATGATGAACCGTGTTTTTCCATGATTTAAACTCTATGTACTCTATATCGGTATTTCGGCATCTCTAGTAAAACGGTTTATGTTCTCCGCAAATCAGTTTATGTTAATGCCAACGCCTCGCGTCCACTTGGCTTATACCTACATCGCCTATTGTCAAAACTTGTAAAACACCGTTTACAGAATATGACTCTCTCAGTTTGTGATGTTTTCTGCTTACATATGAGCCGAGAAAAATTGAATATATAGACGTAGTGGGAGTTGTCACCGTCCGTCATCAACAACAGGTCAAAATGATCCGGTTTCTCCTCATCAACAACTCGTAACGGATAAACCTCGTACGTGGGATATTTTCTCGGCGACTGAAACTTCTTTTCAACTCCGTAAACATTAACGGACACTTTTGGGTTATTTCTCTCGAATCTAACAATATCAGATATGAGCGTCGGGAAGGTGATGCCTTCAAAATTATATTTTTTCCCGTACTGTTTATAATTATACCCAACACGGCATACCGCCGTCCCCTTCACGTGTTTTGCGATAATCTCCCACTTGAAGTACTGCTGGTCATTATTTTACGGGTTGATGGTGCCCCGTTTGTACTCCATAAATGCCGGTAACAGTATATACGACGACCCACCCATCGGCGTGTATTTATAAACAGCTAGCAAAAGCCCGTCTATGCTCTCCTTGTTAAAGCCATTTTCTCTCTCGCTGTACTCATCTTTTTCATTCAACAACTTTACGTACGCCCTCTTAATAGCCTCATTAATATTACTATGAGGAAAAATTTCGGCCGCAGAGGTCTTGAACGCTCGGTTATCCGATGAGTTTGTAACGTTGGGACGGTTATAGGTTGCCTCGATCTTTAAATTAAATTTAATAGCATGGTGGTGTACGTATGTTTTTAATAAATTTATTAGGCCAAGCCTGAGCGAGTGGAAAAACTTGGAATACATTTTTTCGTTGTTGGTATTTTTGACGTAGTACCATACTATTTTCCTATTCGTGGAAGACGAAATTTCTACAAGCCTGGGGGTCTTTAACATATCCATACAAGTTTTTTTCGCCCTAGCAGCTGAGATGGTATTGGCTGTGGAAACACGTTTGCCATTGACTGCGGTAGTGTAAGAATCTTTTTAAAAAAAAAAAAAACCTAATTAATATCTGATAAAATACTGAAGAAAAACTTATTTCTCTACGTCATACCCACATTAATATAAAAATATATAATAAAATAAATAACAAGATCTTTAAGATAAATCTACCAACCAGTGTTACATCTCAGACTTGACACATGGGATGCGACGAGTGAATTGATCGATATAATGCCGGAATACTTCGACTATTATACCCTTGATTGCTTCACAGACGACTTTATAAGTTTAAAATAAAATTTATGATTTATATGAGTCTTTTAAAAATCTAATTAATTCGGGTCTGATAAATAAAACTAACCTGTATCGCCCAAGTCTTGATTCTCATATTCATCCATAGCAAACATACATATGTTATCGTCGTCGTCGGATATAATATTTAATCCACCGGCCGGGACATCGGGAACAAATGTCTGAGGAGCAATCTGAATATTTTGTTGCTAGGCTGTAGAGGTAATACCGGGCACAAATTAATTAACACTCTGTCGAGCGTGTTGAGCATTCGATTGATTGAACTGTTTGAGTTGTTTTTGGTGAACTATCAAATTATCTTTACGTGAGAATACCGGCACTGTTCGCATTTAAATATGATGTAAATTGTTTAAAGTAATTACGAAAAGAAAATTAATGTTTAAAAAATAACCAAAAATTAAGCACTGAGAAAAGACACACACAAAGTGATAATAATTATAAATAATATTGAACAGATAAGACTATGAAAACATAGATAGAGCAAAGGCATGAGTGTCTGGAACAGACTGACTCTATCTCGGCTGACGATAGAGCGAGTGTCCAAAAATCTCAACACTTTTGATATGGGTAACATTTTAAGCCTAGGGTCACCAAAATATTAATCGAGTATAAATCCCCCAATGACAAAACAACAATGTATATGTAAACATTTATCGACTGACGTGACTGTGGGATGTGCATTGATCAGCAAATTCGATTGGTGTGCATGACCGTGGGAAGTGCATTCGTCAACAGTCGGAGTATTAGACATAACTGAGCTAACGATACTGTGAGAAATGCGTTGGTCAGCAGTCTGAGTATTAGACACAAATATATACATAACTGAACTGACAAAAAATTTACTTTACTTATGTTAAATTTTGAATCTAGATTTCAAAATAATCGTACATAGCGCTGATGCGGCGACATATAATACTTTCACAGCTGATAATAATATTTATTATAATAATATTTGTGATAATATACGATAGCATTTGTAGACAGCGGCACGATCTATGGCTAGGCGGCGTATGTGTGTGGCGGTGGCGTCCTCGTCGGATGGTAGGGGAGGACCAGGAGGACCATGGACTAGGCATCAGAACATACCAATTTATACTACTTATGTTCATAAGGATATGTTAATATAAATTAACAATATTGAAATAATGGGTTTTTAATGTTTATAAGCTATAATAGATGTTCTATAAATTATAGTTAATTATTTAAAAAAATATTATTATTACTATTAAAATACGTTTTATTACATTGTCGGTGAAAATGCCATTTAATGTAACCCTCATTTTTTTGCAAAAGTGAGATTATAATTAATTAATATTTTTGACACATAAATACACATTTTGTCCAAATAATGTAACCCACAGATGAGTATTTTTGATACAAAATTGAATTTTTCTTCAACTAAAATTACGTAATCCATATAAAAAAAGTATTGCCAATAACGTAAGATACAACATCATTGATGTTTAGGTTATTTGGATAATATTTATTATTTTTACAAAGTAGTGTAACCCACAGATATCCCTAAATCCCTAACTGATGTAACCAATAATAATTTTTATGATAGCCGGTTATTTAACACAACGTCATAATCCACTTATACATCTACATTGGTAAATAATTAAATTATGGATAAAATGTGCATTCTTCTAATCCAATTCATGCATAGAATTACAAGATGTAGAGTTTTACAAGAAACTAATTTGGAACTAAGTTATAACTATTTTAGGATACCCTGTACATTTTGGTTTTTAAGTGTTATCTCAGTTGGCCTTTCCATTGACAATATATTATCAATTTTTATGTATAACTTGATGGATTTATTTTAATTTGTGTTTCATTTGAAATAATACAAACAATAAAAATCATATTTTAAAATGAAAATAACAATGTGCTTTTACAAAGTGAAATATTTAAGTAAGTAAAATAAATTCTAATAAATTAAATGTATTTTTATTGGCCATATTTAAGTAAACAATATAAATCAATGAAAGTATAAGTACGTGCAATTTTAAAAAAATAAATATTTTTTCGCAGATATTTGAATATTATATTTTAAATTAAGTTATTATTAACAACGTGTGTAGGATATAGCAAAGTGCTATTTTCAGATTTATTTCAACAACTGATATAAAATATATATGTATACATATATATATATATTTTTTTTATGACAATATAAGTCAAAAAATTTAAGTCCATGATCTAGCAATAAAATGCAGACCAACAATGAATTATCGAATAGTATAATTATAGTTTATGTGAAATATTTGGTGACCATGGAGACGGATATCACGGGGTTGACGAACAGTGCTCATACACGTCACATCATAAAATAGAAACCAAAAAAAAAAAAAAATCAAAAATTACTGTAGAACGTTAGATATTATAAAGTTTTGTACTGATCGATTACCGCCATCAAGTCACGAGAGGGGGGGAGGGTTAAAAAAAAATGACGAAAAGAAAATAGACAAACGATTAATGCTCAGTGGAAACCACTTTATTAGAGGTGAAGACTGAGGTGGAACTACTCGATATTACGATTATGAGAATCATACATATTTTGCGACACGAATTACCAGTTGGCGTGTTTATCAAAAATATAATCGTTTCTGTAACAAATTGTGATGGTTGCAGTCTCATTGAGAAAACCTTATAAAGGAGGGTTAGGAAAAATTTGTGATTGGACGTGACTATAACATTGAATTAGCGGCAATGTACGCTGCATGTAATCGGTAATCAGCGGTGATGGACTATAATAATATAACCATGAAAACAGTGCAAATAGGAACCAGCAGTATCGTAATATTTCACAGCTAGGTTCTATTAAAGTTATAGTTTCAGTACATATTGGGTATGGCCTTAACCTAACGTAACAGGCTAGGGCTCACAGTGATTTACTTTTTTTTAGTGTTGGGTAAATATATAATGAGAAAATGGGTAATCACTGTTGGCCACCTAATATAACATGGTAAACGTTTTCATAACTATATATAGACAATAGGTGTATATACTTATTATACAAATATACATTGATGAAAGATGAAGGGGCTAAGTGAATGTCTTACTACTTTTCAGAATACCAAAATCAAAATGTCCATATTGTCTTATTAACTTTGGCGTTTGGCTTTCAGTAATTATGAATGCTTTAGAAATGAAGTGGTTAGGTATATATTTATATCTCGTATTCCATATTATGTTATTATTGTATTAATATTCTATTCCATAATATTACTTTAATAGCCTGAGCACTTGCGTACTATTTATACAAACTGTCTTTAATATTATTACAGCCATATTTTTTTTGGTAATTTTTCAAATAGAATACTTGATTGAGAACACTATTTAAAATTATAACTTAAAGTAACAAATGTTTTTTTTTAGCATACCTTTAGCGTATGTCTTTATAAAATTCCTTCTAGGAAGGAAAATAATTAGCTTAATTAAAATCGTGTCATCAGGAATTATTAGTTATAAATTTAGAATAATATTTTGTTATTGCAGTTGGCGTATTAATTAATCTTTTCGGATTTGAACATTTAATTTAGAATTATTTATTTGAATATAGATGTAAATTAATTTGAACATTTGAAATCAAAATAATTAAAAATATATTGAAGTTGTATAGACATTTAAAAATATGATAAACTACAATATAGCATAGGAACGGATCATCAAGAGTTTGTCGGTTGCACAAATTTTACACGTTGATAATAGCAAAAAAAATCTAATAGTGCCTACATTTTAACCATTTTTGTAAATAAATATTGCATGTGTCAAAAATTAAATATTTCAATAATACATTTTCAAAGAAATAGTAGAAAACTTAAACTGTCGGCTATCGTGCAATATACGCCACTTATACACTTTTAAATTTTATCAGTCAAACTGTACTATGTCCTCGGCAAGTGCAGTTTGTGTGCGGTTTTCGGTGTGTTTCGACGAACGGGGGTCGGCGTCGCATAACTGGCCGAGTTTTTGTCGTGTCGCCCTCCACATATACAATAACACCGCAGTTTTAATGGGCGAAGGGATAATAACTTTGCACCCGACTATCAGCGCGAGCGCTACTTCTGCAGTGTGTATGCCTCGATGTGGCGTAGGGAGGGGTGTGCGGACGCGAAATTAAATTCCTCCGGTCCCACGGTTTATATATTCGTCGTCCGGAAACTCCCAACGTCCGCCACTCGCACCTCCACCACCCGAGACTTTTGACGCGATCTAACAAGATTTATAACCCATTATACGTTATTCCGTGTTAGCAATGCAAAACACGGTGACCGCGACTGCCGCGCCTCCATTGTACGAGCAAAATGCATTGTAGCACGCAAAGGACCGTAAGTCCGAGTCACCGTCATCGCGCCACCATAACCTTCCTATAATATATTTCCGAATAATAATCACCGGCTGCCGCCGCCGCCGACAGACGAAAAAGGGGTTACACCCCCATCACCCTTTGACCTCATAACGTACTGGCTGGGGCTCGGATAGTAGTCCTCCGAACGCCGTCTCTTTGTGAACTCGCACGCAGACCCGATTATGCGGTCTTAATCATTCGCCTTCGGAAAATAACAATGGTCATTATTATACGAGTGCGTTGTCGTATACGTTTTTCCGTTGGCGATTGTGTACCTACGTCGTATGACGACGAACGAGATGAACCCACGTACGACCCCTCATTAATTACTACTTCCATTAATATTGTGTGTGATTTACCTTGACGACTCGTGTATCCGTGTCGTAGGCGATAAAATACGTGATATTTAAAATGCCAACTGTATATTTTATTTGATTATTTGCCTCACATGATATAATATTTGGACCACAATTAGTTTTGTTATGTTCGACGATTTCTATAAAACCGTTTTCTTACATAATTAAACACGTTTGACGAAAACACAATAACTGTAGATTGAATTTTAAAATAACAATTTTATTACCATTTTGAAAAATATAAAATGTGTTTCAGTTCATAAATAAAAACACACTTTTGAATTAATCACATATACCCGTGTTATGCTCCGCTGCAAAAGCTTACTACTCGTAAAATGTATTGATTATTTCTAATTGAAATATTATAACTTCATACTATTTCCATAAGTATAGTATTATTTAATTGTAATTTTCAATAACAGTGGTATTAGTCGTTAATTGAATATTTTATATAGGGTCTGATATAGTATATAAAAAATAATAAAATATAAAACTAAACATATTATACAAGTATAGAAAGTCAGAACATAATATTTCATACTATTTTTAATATTAAAGTATATTAAAAATATAATAACTGTTGTTGGTTGTCATAACGACCAGCGATTACTGGAAAAGTAATTTTTCATTTAAATTATTCGTGCTTATAATTTAGAGTTTTAAAAATAATAGCGCTGTAATTATGTGCAATGTATAATTAATTATTTATTTTTTTTTTTTTTAAAAATTAAAAATCATATTGACAACTGTGTAATATTATTTATGTGTGGCAATATTATGTGATATCAAAATTGTCTATACAATGCGCCATTATACATATTTCTTCTACAGCACCATACATTTCGTATAAAATGATTTTACGACTAAGTTTAATGGAAAAACATTAATATTGTTTTAATTCATTCTTGACCAAAAAAAAAAAAAAATAAAGGATATTAAAAATTATAACTTGTATTTAATGTAAATATATCTTTATCAATTATGATAGAGAGAGAAAATAGTATCATAAAAAAAAAAATGATTAAATTTTTCTCTCACAGCTAATTCTTTCACCCTTATAATATAATTTGTATTTTTATTACCAATTGGTATGAACTAAAAAAAAAATTAACCATTAAATTTATTTATTGAAAAAAAAACATATTAATGATATATGGTTTTTATTACGAATTTCTTATTTAAAACCGTTAGTTTTATTGTTTACAGAAAAAAATTGATGATAAGAACTGTAAAATAATGTGGATATTATTGGATATATCTATTATATTACATAAAGTTAAGAACATATTTTTAATAAAATAACAAATTAAATAATCTAATTTATTAGATAAAATTTAATCGACAAATTTATTAATTTTATTATTTATAATAACTTGAATAGGTGGTATTTAATCTATAAGTATTTTTTTATTAGAACATTGATACAGTATAAATAATTTTTATCTGTTATTTAGGTTACAATTTATAACATACTTTAATTTTAAGTATACAGGTACACCTGTCTTATTTTGAATTATTCAATATACATATTGATTAGTTTGTTTACATGTTCAGGACCGACTATGCCACGAGTGAAATAGTAAATTATATATTCCTTTTCATATAATGCAAATCAATTTGATATAGAAGTAAAACAATATTATTTTTACAGGTTAAGATTATAATTTCAAAATAATATTACTTATTTTAAAATTATAATCTTAACCATAAAAATTATTTGATTAATTATAATAATTTAACACCAGAGGGATGTTATGTGTGAAAACGGAAAATAAATCTGATAGGTAATATAAAAGTGTCATGAGGTGAGTACTTAAACTAAATGTTTACAAATGATCTAAAACATAGTTCTCTGTATAGTTAAATATAGAAAAGTTAAATTTTAGTTTCGATAAAAAAAACATTGAAAATACCGTTTCATTTTAAAATGTTACGTTCGTAAATCTCTAAATTACATTTTTTTTTTTTTATAAATTGTCATTATATAGATAACAGTTCGAACTCAACTCGGATAATTCACTTGTTAATACAATAAATAATAATATTGGCATTCATCAACACCAATATAGTTCATCGTTTAAATACTAATATAAATCCCGCATAGGACCTTTGTCGTCATCGAATCGTCAAGAGATGTGAATGGGGTACAACGAGATGACCAAATTGTGCATAAATTAGTTACTTACGGATACCTACGAACACTTCGCTACTAATTTAGTGTAGTGCTTAGTAAAGTACACTTATATTAATTGGTATAATTATTTTAATGGGCGCCTAGAAATTGGGTCACAATGATCATTTTTTCAAAAAGGTATACGATAATTGAGGCCACTTCTTTTAAACAATTTTTTATTATTGAATCCAGTAACCAGAAGAACATCAAGTAGAATACTATATGTATTAAAATTAAAAGCATGGAAATATCAAAAGCCAGGAAACGAACTTTAATTCTAAAAAAGGTCGGCAAATGATGTCGCTCTGTTTTACAATATATGTCAAGTGAGTCATTTTCATGGATGTATTAATTTGTACTCAATGATATAAATCATTGTATATGAAAAACGATTCTGAGTGAAGACGGTCTGCCAGTCTACATGACTAAGTGTATTTTAAAATATTATTGCTATTAAAATATTTCATTTTAGTGTTAATAATACAGTAGGTTGAATTAATTTTCGAAGAAAACGTTGCATTTGAAAAATTAATTAAGTGTATAAAATATAATAAAATACATTAAAAGTTTCAAGAACCCTCAAAAAAAAAATATTCTTAAATTACGAAATTACTAACATTGTTATTCTTCGTTTATCTATCTAATTTCGTCAAAATTTTAACTTAAAATGTCTATAAAAATCAACTAAGTAAATGTATTTTTTTGATTTTTTAGTTACACTATGAAATACTTTCGAAAATCCTTGTTTTAAATTGTCAATCTTTAGCTCTAAAAATTGATCATTTTATACATTTTTAACTAAAAAATAATTTGCAAATGTTGGATGATGAATTTTGGTCAAAATTTAAAGTTTAAATGCTTATAAAAAAATTGTGCTTATGTATTTTTGATCTGCTAATATATAATAATAACTTATGGGGAATATTGTATTCAATTTTCAAGCATTTTGACCCAACAAACATTTTTTATCAATATATAAAGAAAAAAAATGTTAAAAAAAAACAGAAATTTCTTAGGCCTAAATAAGCTAAAAAAAAAAAAAAAAATTAAAATATATTGAAATTTTTATTGTTAAAAATTGCTTATATAAATATTTTGTGAATATTTCATATGTCTACTGTTATTATTTTCGGTGTTACACCAAAAACGAAATCGATTTTGTCAAAAATTTATCTTTGCGTAAAAATTCTCTTTTTTTGGTTATTTTTTTTTTATGGTTTTTCCGACGTGTTTCAAAATTATTGGTAATTTTTTACTTTTGACCATTTCAAAATACCCACTAGATTCACTTTCCTACTAAAAAAGATGTTGATGATGAAAATCAGACTACTTTTACTGCTCTAAAACGTGATGATACACATCATTGTAAAATCAATACATTCCTCGTTCCGCTCGAATCTAAAATATGAAGATAGAAAAAAAAAACAGATTTAAATTTGAGCAATTTATAAAGCATCATTTAAAAAAATAATTTTACTTTTAAGTAATTGAAAAATTAAACTAATAATTATTTTACTAATTTTACGTACCTAGTAATATATTTTATTTTTATTCGAAAATAATGTCAAAATGATAATACAATTACTGTAACTAATAAATGTTATAATATAATATAATATTTTCGTTTATTTGCGTGTTATTCATTTGTGGCCCAATTTCCGGGTAGGTACTATTTAAAAATATGCCTAAATTTAATTTGTAGCCAGTCAATACCCGGGTAATAAAATGTAAATTAATATCATATACGAGATAGGTAGATACAATATGGCCCAATTATCGACCGGCAAATTTAATAAGAGACCGTCTAATAATATTATATAGGTACACAAAATATCGTTCTGAACACAGACAACAATTAAAACGGTGACAAATGATATCGGTACAGGATTCATTAACATAATATAAACCGTATAGTTGAATGTGACTGGCGCGTACACGAACTGTCGGCGACTGAAAAACAATGTTGTTATTATGTAGTCACCCAGCCGATCGCGAATAGTGTACCGCCGTTAAGTATAGTCTCACTTGTACGGTTAATATAATATTTTTCCGAATTCGTAACACTCTACACGAACAACTCATTATTATTATTAATTATTACATAATGTCAATTATTTTGTGACCTCAGACCAAACATGTGCACCTCCGTTTTCGTATTCGATCGAACCAGATTCCGCTTTGTCACCTGTGCAACATCTGTAAACGATTTTATGGTAAACCCACGCCTTCTATACGCGGGAAGTCAATATCGAGACGACGTTTTCAATGGAACGCACGTCATAATATTAATGTGAACGTTTTACACGCAACACAATTGCTGTAAATATAAAACGGTCATATTGCTGTAGTCGGAGCCCATCTTTAGAAACGCCAAAGATCCTCGCGGAGGAACGCCATTCTGGAATACGAGTACCGTTCGTTCGGCATGCACTTATAGTTATTTACTTTACTTTATTTTATTTTTCTAGAGTCATTTATTTGAGTATAAACCATATACGAGTAAAGTCCAAAAGTAGTTTGAAATCAAGTGATTTCGGAAATCATCCACAGACATCATACGATTCGAGGCTAAGCAAGTGGAATATTTTTCATCTTGATTAACTAGTTTTTGATTTTAATTAAATTAAAAACTAAATCATTGGACTTCTTGAATTAGTATATAAAAGAAGTTAAAAAAATACAATTACCTAGACTTAACTTAAATTAAAAAGCTAAGTCAATTTAAAAAAAAAAATAAGTCATGAAATATCTTTAGAAATAAGTGTTAATCACTCGAATAGTAATAATTAATATATCTTATGCACGTGGACGCAAATATATTTTATAGGTATATTTTAAAATCTATTGTATTGATGGAAATCTCGTCATTTTTTAATTTAAATTCCAATGTTAATGTACATAATATTGCGTTGCTCAACACTTAGGTACAACTTTGAATTTCCAAAATAAATATTTGGTATATTAATAAAATGTATAAAAGTTTAAATATAAATTAATAAATAATATTGACAAAATACCTACCAAAATAAATATTCAAAAGTTTAACCCAACTAACTGTAGTAAATACTAAATAGATACTACGTAAATAACCTGCAGCAATAAAGCGAGTGGGAAATAAAAAATAGTATAATATGAGTACCACAATATATATTATAATTTATATACATATTTATTATAATGGATGCAATTCACGATAATCGTATTATTAAGTATTATGTGCACTTGAAGCTACTCTTATTAATGTCATTATAATAGCGATCAATGTGTCTCTTAAATTTTGAGTAATTAATATGAAAATTACGTTTTTATCTGTGAATAAAAACATGCAATTAAATGTAATTGCATAAAAATAAATAAATTAAAAAAAATAAAATAAATATATTATATTATATATATAATATATATTATTATTTTATATATTATAATTTTTTTTTTTTTTTAATTGTAATTAAAATGCATAAAAATCTATTTCCTTATACTATTTTATACAATCTACTAATTTAAAATTATAAACAGTAATGATCAAATATATTTTCCTGGATAGTATACAAATTCAAAATTAAGTTAATAAATTGAAATTAACTTAATTTTTAACTATATTATCTCGTAATATATCCAAAAGTGTAAAAAGGAGGATTCATTTTTTTAAGCGTTGAAAATATTTTGTATCTAAATTTTACTACAAAGTTTTCATATACAAACGCATAATATTATGTACTATGTACAGTTCTTAAGAATTCAATGTATAATCTCAATTCACACGCTCCTGCTTAGGTTCCTTAATCAATAATGAGTGTCACGTGATGTACCTATCAAATACATTAGGAGCATTAGGTATGTTATGTTTGTTTTTCGTAATTGTAATTAGAGAATTTGAATGATATTCATTTTTAAATGTTAAGAAAATATTAGTTAACTGTTCCGTTGATACACGTCAATATCATACAATAACGATAACAGGTACAACTCGGAGCATTTGTTTTTCTTTTATATTTTAAAGTAAAGTAAAATCTAAATTATACATTAAAATGTGAGTTGACAACCTTGTGTAATGAATGACCATGCAAATACTTGAATATTACGAAACATTTATTATAGATGAAGGGTGTGTGAAAACTAACGTTCAAAATAAATTCGACTTTTTGTTTGTTCAAAGTTTTACAATAAAACTTTGTGCTAAAAAAACTCATAAATATCAATATACAAGTTAGTTTGCAAAGGGTCTTCTCCTTAGTCATATTTATTGTCTCTTGTTTTTCATGGTTTTCAAATATTCATTTTGTACAAGTTGCGGTTCAATGACAAAATATTACTATTGAAAACCATTTAGGAAATTTAAAGACAATAAAAACCTACCACTTATTCATATTTAAAGGAAAACAAACATTTTACCAATTATTTTATAATATTAGTTTTAAAGTAACTAACAAGCTTTATCAAGTTTATTATAATACAAAAAATAACTTAGTAATATTTCTGTAGGTTACTTCAAACTGAATTCAAATTCATTATTGGAATAAAATGGTTTCGAACAATAAAATTAAAGTTTAAATCGACTACAACTTATAGTTGTTTTAATATTATATATGCATTTAAAAGTTAAACCGAATTAAATATACTTATTTACTATTATTAAACATTAATAAAAATATTTTATTTGTATTGCATATTTTATTAACACGTAAGATAAAGATAAAAATATAGACTAACTATTTCATATTATAAATTAAAATCACTGACAAGAAAAATACTGAAGATCACATTTATAAATTATAATACAACAATACATAAATATTTGTGTATATTTTTAAGAAAAATATTTTACAAGTACCCATGTTCTATATTATAATATTTGTGTATTTATTATTTTCGTTCATTTTAAATCCAATACAATTAGCTGAAGGTGAGTTTTATCTCATGTAGTCATAATTAACGCATAGTATATATTAAATATTATGTAACAAAAGTTTCACTGAGACCCTATTTTACAATATTTTAGTAGAAACATAATATTATACCATAAGTTATAATAGAATAAATTACTGTGTTTATAATATTGCGGCTGTTCCTGTATGGCTTAAACTAACTACTTACATCCCTAAAATTCATAAATCATAAAAGAACGAATATATAGACTATCGAACATATTTTTTAATATAAAAACGTTTTATTTTAAAAATAAAAATCTGAAAGAAATTGTAAAAATAAATTGCCTTAAAATGAAAATATAATTTTTTTTTCGTAGTCTTACTCATACCTTGAACTTCCCCATGTGTATAATTAAACAAAACATAGTTCAAATGTAATTTATGTTTAACCAATTGCATACATTTTATACATATGTAAACACATTATAGTTTATTAAATGCATTTTTATTGTAACTACACATAATACCTAAGTCGCACCAGAGTTTCTTTTTTTTTAAAAAATATAATTCATTTCAAGGATTTTTTACAACATTTACAGTTATTGGAATAAAACAATAATTTATTGGAATTTTGGATATTTTCCAAGAAATATTTGTTATTATAATTTATAAGTATCAAAACAACCTATTATGGTAAACGTATCATGTTGTACGTTTTTATATTATATTAAAATTTAAAATTATTACAGGAAAATTGAGAAAGCGTCTGTCGTTATTTCCATATATATTTTGTCAAATTATTATTCCGGAAATAGCTTGAGTTTTTTTTTTTTTTTAATAGTTGATCTAGATAATATTTGTATAGCGTTTGTGAGAAGAATTATGTATACCAGTGATTTTCAACTCGAATGGTGAATCAAAATACACTTTCTGTATATTTACCAGAAATTGTATATGAAAACATAAAATCTTTACTCAAAACAAATAAACGTTTTTCGTGTTCATCAAAATATTAGTAACGATAAAACTATGAAAGGTATGCAAATGGGCACACTCTGCTGTACAGTAGTTGTCGAATGGGTCCACTATAATAGTAAAACGGATATGTGAAATTTGAATTTAATGATATAAAACCATTGTACCTATATAAAAAATAGTTCTGAGCGAAGACGATTGGTCAGTCTACATTATTAAATCTATTTATGATATTATTACGATTAAAGTAATTTCTTTCACTATTAGTAATACAATATTAATTTTCACTAAAAACATTGCATTTAAAATGTTATTGTGTATATAAAAAATAATAATAATATAATAATATAGTTATATACTTCAAAAATTTCTAGTACCCACAAATAATATTTTTATATTGCAACAAAATAATTTAAATTCAAATTGTGTGTTTAAAATATTTAAATATCTAATTTTGTTAAAATCTGTACTTAAAATTATAATTAAAAATTAAATTTTTTGGTTATAGTTTAAAAAATTTATGAGAAACTCTGTTTTAAAATTTCAATCCTTAGCTATAAAAATTGAACATTTTTTTTATTTTTTTAACCACAAAATAATTACGACATTTTCGTGATTTTGACGAATTTTGTCAGTAATTGAACATTAAAATGCTTATGAAAAAAAAATGTACCTGTTTACCTTTAATGTATTATATTTTCAAATTGTTTAATCAAACAAATACATTTTCTATTAGCATTTAAAATAAAATGAAAACAAAATTGAAAATTTTAAGTATTTATGGATTGCTCAAAAAGTGTCAAAATATTTTGAAAATGTATTATTTGTGTGGAAAATGGTTGTAAAAACTTTTGTTGATAGTTTAAAGTATCTACGGTTATTTGTTTTTAAGTGACTAAAATAACAAAATCTGGTTTTGCTCTTTTTCTTAAATTCTATTTTTCCCCGACGCTTTGGAAAATTACAAGGAATTTTTCATTTTGACCTATTAAAAATACCAATCACATTCAATTTTCTATCAGAAACTACCGCAAAGTTGAAAATTTAACCATTTTTAAAACTTTTCTTATATACAGATATCAAAAAATAATACACACACATCATTGTAAAATCAATACATTCATCGCTCTGCTCTGAATCTAAAATGCTGAAAATAACAATGCATTGCGAAGTGGATATTGAGAAAATATTTACACTAAACCATATCCTATTGTTATTTTTGGATGTAGGTACTTTCTTTTCTACAAAACCCACTGCAGAACGGAGTTTTACAAAATTTAAAATATAACAAAACGCGTAGCAAGACGTATCAAATTTATTTATCTAGTTAAGTTTTATCATTGAATATTGATAGAAAAGTGTAAAATAAAACAAACTTATAGGTTAATAATACATCGGATATTGCAGCTATTTCGGAAAATAAAAAGTTAAGGAGAATTTTCTTATTTTCTGTTCATAAATTTAATTGTACCTTAAGTTTAATATTAAAGAGTAAACTTTATTTTTTAAAGTATTACTCACTTAGTTATCGATTATATTATCTGAATTATTAAATTATGTATAATTAAGAGAATAATTATACTTTTAATCAAACATAAGTATAACAACAGTTGTCGATATGATTTTTTAAGCATTCGGAAAAATTAGTTATGCATAATGTCCCCTGGCGATAACACAATAAAATTATTTTGAGACGGAAAGGGCCCGCGGATTTGTTTGTACCCAAATTTGAAGTTTGTCCACCCGAAAACCACCGCCCCTAACACGTGCGCTCGTGCCGCGTCGAGTTTACAATCAATTATACGAGCGTCGCGTCGTTTTGATTACAGGAGGTATCAATATTCGTTTTTGAAAAAAAATTGGCCGACAAGCTGCACAAGCCCAGGCGGAAGGAGACGGTGACAGAGATACTGAAGAAGAGCGTTCATTACTTGGAGATGCTCAGACAGCCCAAACTCATACTGAAGGTCGTGCATTCCGTGGAGGACTGCAACGACACGCTCGCATTTGCCGCCGAGCCCGTGATCGCCAGTCTGGCCAACATACTCGCGTACCAGGCGTCCGTTGGTGGCCGGACAGTCAATGGGCCACCGTCCACCGGCGCGTCCATCATCACTACTACGGCCATGCCACGGCCCGCGCACGCGAGGGAGTACAATTTTTTGGACTTTGAAATCAAGTACGGCATCAGACAGGTGAGTCGGTTTTCGCGTGCCAGACGGCTGCGTTTAAAATATAATCAATACCCGAGTTCACAACAAGCGCCGAAACACCATTGGTATACATTTTTTATAATTATATTATAATAACCACGACTGGTTCGATAAAATAAAACGCACTATGACCTGACACATTTATAATTATAATTTAATATCCTCATATATTTTGTCTCCAATTTATTTTCAGCTGATTAATTAATATATTATGTGGTTTTTAAAATTCTTACGAGATAATATCTAGGAGTCAAAATAATATGCCAGTTGATAACTAAAAAAAAAAAAACAAAGTATATATTGTTTGTTTTATTTATTTATTGTTCTAAGAAATCAAATAATTAAGAATAATAATATTAATAAGCCCACTGTTAATGTTTAGTTTGTTTTAGTTTTTTTTTAAACTTAAGAAAGTAAAAAAAAATATATAACAATTTCTACGCGTCATTTTAATATTATGTATTTCACTCCTGAAATTACCGGTATTAAGTTTCTTCTGTTTTTTACATTTATACTGTAACCATTACTTGACCAATGATCGGCAGAGTATGGTGATGTCATATAATAACAATTAATAACAGGCATTAGATAATAAAGCGAATTTGTGATTCGTCACACTGACAAATTATATCTTTATGTATATTGAAATATTTGCAAATGTTATGAACTCTTCGCAAAATTTAGACGATGATAATCAAATCATTGGTCAGATTAAACTCTTTTTAGTTAAGTATAATATTGTCCTAGTGTACACCGACTGCACAACAGTTTACTATAGAATTTTAATAAACATATTAAATTAATTCGTATAATATAATATAATTATGATCATTTTACATATCTCAAGTCCGCGTCTAACACATGTTGATTCTCATGACTCTTACTACTGACATTCAATCAAAAAAAATTTAGACTTTATTACTATAACAAAGTATTATTTCAAATTATTTCTCAGAATAAATTCTTGGCATGTTTTAAATGTATGAAGTCTAGAAATCGATACATAGTTCTTTATTTGAGTCATTAATAGAATTTTGAAATACCTAGGACATATTTTTAATGCCATCGTTTTCTAAATTAAATTATTAATTATATATGCTTTTGATCAATAATAACTTAATCCTTAACGTTACACAATAAAAACAATTATACTATTACAAATTAAAATTATCATTAAACAAAAGAACTTAAAATATTAAAATAATAGAATACTGTATTTTTAAATTAATATATATTAATAATCACTATTATCTCAGTCTATCTTTTTTTAATTACCTAAATATTAATGTTTTACTAAACACAATGTATTTTCTACATAATATTATCGGTACTTATTATTTTTAATACATATTTGTTTTATAATATCAATTTAGATTATATTTTTGAAAAAAAAAATTGTTTATTGTATTTTAGAATAAAATAAAAAGTTAAAACAATTGTATCGTTTAATACTTGTTTAATGTTTGGATTTCTCTGTCAGAATTAAGCTTATTAGAATTTTGTTAAAAGAAAATACTTTAAGAAAGTATTTTAATAAACAAAATGCATGTTTTAATTTCTAAGTGATTTATAATTTACCTTTAAAATTGCATATACCTAATTGAATTAAATGTAAAATATTACTTAATATTTTAAATATCGATCAAGCATTTGCACATTTTTCGTGCAATAAATATAATTAAAAGCTTTTATTAAATTCGTAAAAACCCGTGAGTTTACTGCTCACATTGCGGCTGCCAACGCACTTTTTATTTTTATGGTGTTATGAATTTTTTGTTTTTTTTTTCGCATTCTGCTGCTGTCGTTGACTTAATAAATAATTATACTAAAAATAGGATAATATTTACAACACTATTTATATAATACATATTCAAATTTACATTAATACTAAACAGTTGAAAATATTCAATTACCTACTTCACCGCATATACAATGTGGTTTTTAAACGTAATTATAAATTAGTAAAATTGTTTTATCCAAACAATTTTATTTAATCTGATCAACAAAAATAAAATTCTGAACATGTGGTCTACATAGAGCATAATGATAGTAGAAAAATATCGTACTATCGCGTCGTTACCCGGATTAGTGTAACGGGAATGTCAATTGTTACCAACAAAGACATTCTAAAGCCGTGCATGTTCAAGTGATTTTTAATAGATTTCACTGTAGTGCAGTATAATAATTCAAATATTAGAGCATAGATCAAAAATAACAAATATCAAAGATGAAAGATTAAGCCTACGAACAAACGAAATTAATATGAATACAAATGAGTACGATTCAATCAGAATCGAGGTTCAATTAGAAGAACGATGAATATTAAAAATTGATTTGAATAATTTTTAAGCATTGGATGTGTGGTGGACTTAAGTCTTCTTAGAACTTAGACAATGACGGAAATGGATCTGACAAGAGATGATCCACAGTGAAACTGTCGTATGTTCTTCAGGGTTTAGGATTATTACAACTATTGGGCTGTTGTTCGCTGGTTCCGCTGGGATTAAAATTGATGATTATTTTTAAACTTACGTCGAAAATTTACAAGTTATTGAAGTACTGTTAAATCTCTACAGAAATCTGTGTGGGAATTCATTCATACGACACACTTGACTATAAAGTGGACGAAAGTTTTAAATGTATAAATTCTATAGAGAACTACGTTTTATATATCTGGGGCCGTGACAACAAACTATTTTAGAGTATTATAAGGTTGAAAATAATAATGTGTTGTTGAATTTTGTTTTGTCGTTTTATATACTTAAATTTTAGAAATCTTTTAATTGAATGATGAAAGTTACTCAAAAAGGCCCAACACCGTAAAAGGATTTTAATTCATATATATGTGATTAAAGCTGTTTTTTATCCCTTAATGTTAGTTTTATACTTATCATAGTTTTTAAAACTGTATATAAAATAACCAATATAATGAATTAACAGCAATACCAATGTTGAACATATTACCTGAAGGACAACAATAAATTATAACATTAGAGATTTTCTATTTTATGATAAAACAAAAATGTGTGATTTTGATTAGTTGGATATGGGATTTAACGAAAAGAATCATTTGTTATAATAATAGTTTTACGGACTTTTAATTACATTATTTTAAAATAACATTAAATATCTGTTTTATTATTAATGTTGGTATGTTAAGTATTATATATCAATCAAAAATAATCATTATTGAAACTATGAATTTATACGTGCTTTATCCAACATTTATCTGCAATGGTATTTCCCATTTCTCTATAATAAAAAAAAGTTATGAAAAATAGTTTCGTTAAATAATTACTATAGCTTCCAAATACTAATATTAAAGATCATAAGTAAATTGTATTTATAAAGATGCTTCAGATATCAGACGAAGAGCACGAGCGTTATGGAAAAAAAATCAGAGAATAAACGAAAGTATCACGACATGAAATCAAAAAAAAAACAAAAATTAGAGAAAGAGCAAACAAATGAACCTGAATATTTACACATCAGTGATATGACAAAAAAATATCAATACTGTAATGCTTCGTCCTTTATAATGAAAAGTGGAGATGTGCAAATACTTGCAGTCACCATGGAAAAGTTAAATTCCTTGAATACGATACGTATATCCTCAAGATTTGAAAGATTTATTGTACAGCGATGTTGAAATTAATAAACATTTTATACAAAATATCAATGTTTATTATAATTTATTTACATTCGCTTCTTTTAATGCTTAGAAAGGGTTACATGATATTGGTTTATGGGTGAAACCTCCAGGAGGTAGGTAAATGAAGCAAATAAGAAATAGAGCTCCAAATTATTTAACATTAAAATGTTGAGGTATGTTAAACGTACGTAAAATAAAAATAAAAACGTTAACTTTTTTTTTAACTGTTATTTATTTTATTTTAGTTTTTAGTTTATTCTGGACTTGAGATTATATATAGTAACTATATTTATAAATAAAACAATTATTTTAATAACATATGATAAGTATATAGATATCGATAAAATGTAATAGAACCTATAATCGTAAATTACACATTTTTCATTTGTTTTTGGTATTAGTACAGTAAATAACATCACGTTTACTTACGTATCCACGTACATAGATTATGCTCATTAAATCTACTTCTAAACTATATTGATAAACGACATAAGCTTGTTTTGCTAGATATTGTAATTTAAATTGATAGCTCAACAAGTTGGACCCTAAAGGAATATGCAACCTAAACATAACTTTAGTAATTTTAAGTTATTACATACGTAAAGCATTTTCTAGATTTTCATTGACGTGTTATTTCCTCATTGTCATCATGAATATTAAAACCCATAAGGATATCAAGTTATCATATTACATTCAAAGCAATTCTGATTTGTCTTTCATATCTTTTTGTGAAGAATTTTTCGAGTAAAATCAATGCTATTTGTTATAGGTCATATGAAGGTTCTTCTTTATTAAGTGCAATCTTGGTTTGTTGTAAGCTGTGCTTCAAAATAAAATGTCATAAATTATGAAATCATGATTAATATAATTATATAACTGTATAAGTCACCGAGGTGAGCATATTTTAACAAATGGCCAATGTTTGACTTTTAAATTACGTAGTGTTTATTTTTTTTAGATTTTATTACTGTTAAAAAAGTAATATAACTACCTACTTAGAAATTTTTAATATTTTTACCGTATGTATTTCAATTGTAAATAAAAAAAAGTCTTAATCCCTCGAATGAATGTTTTTTTTTACTATAACCAATGTAGTGTAGTATGTATAAGCAAAGCTTTATTTTTAATAAAAAAAATATTTATTCAGGTATTTAAAAGTTATAATTCCTTTTATTATTCATTAATGTAGTAAAAATGATGATTGTTTAGTTGCATAAATATTCATATTACAACTTATTTTAATTAAATTCGATGACATATTTTTTAAGTTAACATATTACTGATTGTAATGTGTATTGTATTAAGAATATTACATTAAAAATATAATGGTACATATTTAAATTTAATGTAAAACGTATTAAGTAAATATAATTCTTATTTCGGTGCAATAATGTAGTATATTTAATCATTAAAAGTGAAAATCAATAAAATATTTACTTAAATACTACGATATGGATATTATCTTAATGATATTAGTAATTTAGTACCCATCACAGAACAAAGTTTGACAAAATAAAAAAATTACAGAACCCGTACCACAATAACTTAATGTGTTTATCTAGTTTAATTGTGGTATTGAATATTGAAAGAAAAGAGCACAGCAAAAAAAAAATAATATATTGGTATAAAGCTATTTTGGCAAATAAAAATTTCATAAGAATTTTTAAATATTTTACTGTATATGAATATTTACTATAAGTTTGATATTTTTTATTCAAAAATTTATTTACATTAAATGTATTATTTTTTAATGTTTTTATAAATGTGTACAACTATTACCCAGTTATTACCTACAGATTGTCGTTTTTTATAATATGAGTAACTGAATAAGTTATAAGTGTATAAATTAAATGTTTAAATAAAATTTCCTCGTAAATTAACTCGTAGTCTTTTTTTGGTATCCCCTCATAAAATAATTATAGTATAACTTATACATTTATGTATACATGAATCGAAATATAAAAGTATCTCAAACAAGAGTTACTGATTTAAATTAATCTTTTAAATGGCTTTTTTCTTTTAATGAGTGAGTCATAATAAATAGATTCTTGAAAAAAAAACTAATTATAAACATGCTAAGTAAATATAATCAAAATAAATATCATTAATAAATGCTTATTCAAATATAAATAATTTATCAAGACAACATATAAAAAAAATACGAACAGGTAAATTATACTTATTTTGTACTTACGTTAGTGCAATTCAATGTATTATTAATTTAAATTTAAAACAGAAGAAATAATACATTTTTGCATCCGAATTAATTTTTTAAGTAAATTTTGATTCACCAATATTTGTTTAGGATGCTTTGAATAATTGCAATAAAAACAATTATAAATATATTTTTTTAATGTTTAATTAAATTAATTAGTTTAATGCCTTCTATAATATAATATCAAAACACTAAAAACTGCATTTAAACATCATCATAAAATAAAAATTAATTTGATACTATTTTTCGATATTTTCTACAAAAGTTTTCAAAAAACTGTTAATTAAAAATAATAATTCCTTAATTCTATAGAACTTTGTGATTTTATACCTTTTCTATAGTAATTATAGATGATTCATATGATATAAAAAAATAAAACCACTTCATTAAGAAATTAAAACATTCAATAAACTATTATAATCTAAAATAAAATATATAATTAGTTGTAAATCTTCGACTGATATCAAGAATTTAAATTATTTTTAATTTAATGAATTTCAGATTGCTGAAGCCCTTGATTTCTTATCGCCTCAAGTCCACCATCACAATGTTTGCCCGAGCAGTATATTGGTAACAAAAACAGGAACCTGGAAACTTAGCGGTCTGGAATTCATTGGTATGTTTCTATTATTTATTCATCATATTAATGCATTAGTAGCTTCGTTATATTAATATATATATATTATATATATTATAAATTATTTTAACAAAATATCTAAATTAGTTTGATCAATATTTCATGTATCAAATTAACATTTTATTATCGATGAACAAAAGATACGTTTTTCAAATTCCATGATCTTAGCGTTTTTAAAATAATTACAATGCATAAATATTTAATTTTAGAATATTTTCGTTTATATAAGTCCCTGAACACCTGTTCACATATTAATATTGTTAATTGAGTTTAACTTTTTTATAAGCGCTTTATTGTAAATGAACCTCTTTAGTATAATTACATCACTATTCAAGCACAGATGAAGAGGTCATTAGGAAATAAAATATCTCTAATCATACTTTTCAAATGTGTTTTGAGATTACAACTTTAAAAACTTATAATTGCAAAACATATTTCTAAAATATTTAAAAACACATCACTGTCGATGTGGAATAGTATATTGATTGACCACAAAGCTTTTAGGACTAAGACAGCTAACAAAAATGTACATTAAAAATCACATAATAAAAAAAAAATAAATATAGGTAGGTACATTTTTTTTTATTTCACCTCACTTTCAACCTATAAATAATAATTAACATTATTTTATGAAAGAAGGTTCCTCGGATATAAACTTTTCTAAAGAGGTGAGAGTTATGTAAACACCATTAACTGATCACTAAAAATACTATGCTAAATCCAGGGGCCAGACCCTGAAAATATATAAAATTACCTATATACATTTTACCAATGTAAAGCGTATAATGTTTTTGACATAAATAAATCTCCAATGTGAAAGTATAATGGTACAGTGAAATTAATATTAGTATATCAAATTATACATTATATCGTTGAGTATAACGAATATTTTAGTGTTTCTTCGTACCTTCATTTCCAATTATTTTGGTAGATCACCTCATCAACGTCATTACATTAAAAAATAATTTATTTTTAATGTGTTTGAGACGTTTGAGTATAATTTGACTTATAGACAAATGATAAATAATAACTAATTTAATTAATACCGTTAGTTTATACATTTCGCTTACATTACAAATTAAATGGCATATTTAAATTGGAAAAAATAATTTTGCAATCATTCAAATAGTTATTTTGTAAGACTTAATAACTTTATATCTACACATCAGAGTTTCTCGAATTTTATGATTTATTTCAAAGACCGTGTTGACAAGGTACTAACTTTAAGTAACATAATATATTGTATTAAATCCCATTTAATTCATTATCATACTTGATTTTTGTCACAAATTGAATATAATAGTTTAAACTTAAACATACGGGTATTATAAGTTTATTCATAATAAGTTAGTTTATATTCAAGTTAAGTTAAATCAGTGTTCAGAAAATAACCAAGTGTAAAGAAAGATTTCTACTGTATATTTTAATAATTGTATGTCTAGTGAAATGTTGTATGAATCATTTTGTTAATTCTTAACCGTCCCAAAAACGATGATTAAAAAACCCATCATTAATCGATTTTTTTCATACAATTTTAAAGCATTTACATTATTGAAATTATAAATGTTAATTTTAAGTGTTCTACTAATTTAATTTCCATTATAATAATTTTTTTCATGCCATAATGTTTAAATATATAAAACGTTACATTTTTAATAATATTTGACTTGATACATATTACATTTGTATGTGAGAACAATTAGTAATATTAAATCAAAAAAAGATAATAAATAATAATACGTTTTTATAAAACACATTATTAGTTTTAAATTAATAATTAATAGCAAAGAAAATATATTACATGTATTATTATTGAACTTCGGAATCATAAAAAAAATTTAATTACACTAATTTATGTATTTTTTATACCATAACTAATAGTTGTTTGTACTAAATATAAATATTATATATAATATTATTAAATTATTATATATTGATTATTTATAATCATATTAAATATGTAACGGCGTAACGCACATCATAAAAACACATGAAAATATTTTTAGACAATATTTGTTAAATTATTTATATAATAGTTCTATTTAAATTTACAACCTTAAGGTGAGACCTAAATACCTAATATAATTTGCATTTTTAAAAACACAGTTACATGATAAAAAAAATATTATAAGATAAACAAACAATTTGAACTATTGTAATATGTATTACTATATATTATACACGAATGTGTATGATTTATTACGAGTTTTGAAATATATAATATATCTGGGCTAATAGATATTTTCATAGTGACGAAAAAAATGGAGTTAGACGTCACAAAAAAAATTAAACTTATTTGTAACAATATGCATATTGTTATATTTTGCTTGATATACGTTGTGTGCGTTATATACGTACACGGTAAATAATATATATTAATTTAATTAGCTTTATTTAAGCATATAAGACATATTGAAACACTATAAATATTGATAAATCATGCTTTGATAACTAATAGTATCATGAGAACCTACGTACTATGTAGGTATACTCATTGGTAATGTCCAGTATCATAAATAATAATAATTTAAATAATTGCATTTAAGAAAAATGAACTGATATTTTAGTTAAAAATTGCCATACAATGCCCACAGATTTCAATATTCATTATTATAGTTATAGTCTTCTTGAATAGGTACATTCACATCCACTGCAGTATTTGATTATTACTCAAATGACTGTTTGATTAAACGATTTAAGGACAAAATTATAACAAACGGTATCTCTACGACAATGTATTACAAAAAAATGAATGCATATATAATATCATATTCTCGAGCACCGGTATTTTCGTTCAGCGCGAACATTTGCAAAGACCTGTTATTCTTATAATTTTTCTAAATTGTTGTGCTGGAACGCACACTGTTGCTATCACGCGTGTAATGAATTATGAGAAATGTATTGACAATTTTTTTTTTGTTGAGGGTTAAATATGAATTCGGAAGTGAAAAACATGTGTTAGTGTCCGAGCAGCGCTATGTCGAGACAAATTTCTATGCCTTACATTGTTATTATTATAATGGCATGCTCATATACGCGGGCAAATCCCTGGCTTTTTGCTCTTCCGCCGCCCGATCTATAATAAATCGAGGCAAACGATAACCGCTGTCGTAACTATTACTATAGTCGTGCAATAAGGTCCACCGTAAATCACGACCCACTCAGTAATTAAAAATACGTTTTCTCAGTCGACGCAACAGCTGCTGCTATTGAACGATTAAAAAATGCCATTTGAATAAAATGGCCCGGAAATAAAACCCGTAACACAGATATAGGAACCTACCAATAAACTTGATAGATTTATACAATATTTTAAGAATAATTTGGATTTGAATCGTCCTCCCGCCCCTTCACACATACACACACACACACACAAACCACACATTTAATATGCAATGATTTTAGCACCGCAAATATGGCATTAATGTTTTTTTTTTTAACACTCTGTCCTTCGCCGAAGTGTCCAATAATTTTACTGTGCCCGACTACAATAATAATCATTATTACGGAATATCAAAAAAAAAAAAATCATATTTTCTCTTGTATTGTTTGATACTGTTAGCGCTGTTGGCAGTAAACTTTAATCGATGTACTCGCGCACCGTAAAGTGGAGATAAATTGGAGTTATTCAATGGGTAGGCTATGTGCAATGCGTGTCGAAAACAGACATTTCGGCATTTTATATACGTCAGCTAGAGTAGGTATGTATGAGTTCTCTTCCCACAAAAAGCTCCTTAACGATAAATAAATCATAACGAACATAGTTCAGTAAGCAATAAAATATAAATTCAGGATATTATTAAATACGTTTTAGAACCGTTTTACCTTTGTTTGAATAACCGATTCCTAAAAAATGCCAATGCAAAACAAAAATGAGTAATGACTAAGTATACCCCTATGGTTTATAACATTATATTGTTTATTTCCTATAACGATCAAAAACACGGAAACATGTAGATCGTCGTAGATTTGGATTTAGAAGATTGCAAATAATATTTTTATTTTTATTTAGACAATTAATAATAACGTTTACTCACTAACCAATAAATCGCATTCCTATTAAATTTCAGTAAAAAACTAGCAATAATATTTTAATATTTAACCTACTTGAAAATCTTAATGTACAAAAAAATACAATTAATATATTAGTCTGTAGTTCTTTTTTTTTTTTATAAATTTGAAACAAACTTTATAAAAATTGTCTGATATTTTCGATTAGGTTCATGAATACAATTTACAAAATATCTATCAATTTTTAAAAATAGCAATAATATTTTATTGGCCATCCACATAAACACATTAATAAAGACAAAATAATTTAATGGATAAACTCACCACCGAGGACATCTTCTCATCGGTAAAGTTAGAGTAGGTACAAAGAAAATAATTAACATTTTTACATATTTTGTCCTAAAATGTTATTTAGATAAATAGCTACAAAAAAATGTTAAATTTGATCCAAAATATATATGAAATATATAATTGTAAAATAATATATAATAACACATATCACTATAATTATTCCATCAGGTTATCATTACATGTACTATAGAAATTATTTGTTTATTATATAATATTTACAGTTAATAATTTGAATTGAAACTTTATTTAATAAGTTTAAATATATTTGTGAAAATATCGGCTTGATTTTAACGTTTATTTGTTGTCGTGCATTATAATTATATATTAATTTAAAATTTATATGTAAAGTATAAAAAATTTCTGTAAAACAATATTATTATTCATTGAATACCTTAAATTTAAATTATCCGAATAATCTACTAGAATAATATGATTTATTTATTTTCTTTTAATAAGTTTTGTATATTTTAGATTATTAATCTTTTCTTTAAATATATACAAATTGAAAAATGTTCTGTCATTTACAAATTTGGTATAAGCTGTATGTACATAATTAGTTAAGTATACTAAATTATGAACCGATAAATAAATTATTTATTTATTATTGCATACAACTGACTAGAAATAGCTTGATTGAAATGTAGATTATAAATTCATTCTGAAAAAAAAATATAAAAAATAAAAAATTATTAAATAATAATGTTTGGACAAAGCGTTTTGCTTGTTTAATAAGTCGGCAAATAAATAGTAACTTATATAATTTTATTTATAAAACGGGACTCCGTCAGATAATAATTAAAATTTAAAACTACCCATAAATTAAAATAATTGGATAATTGTAGCTCCTGATGATTACCTCGTTTTTAACTATTGGATTGATATTGAAAATTAAGAACTCACAATTTTGCCGTTTGTAATTTTTGCTCATCAAGCCAAACCAATGATATACTGATAATCTGCCACTATCGACTAAAGCATGGATACACATTTTATCTCATTTACGACGAAAAACGAAAATCGATTTCATTTTTAATATTTAAGGAGTTCCCGGTAAAATGTATTGGGCTTATGCATATTAATAATGGTAACTACCGGATGAATGCATAATTGTAAATCTCATAACGCAACTGTTGTAGAGATCATTATTCGTTAAAATAATTTTGAGTGTTCAAATAAAACTCGAAACAAATTATTAAAACTCTAATCAATTTATGACTGACATAGACGCGAACCGCCCACGCATTTCAGTTAACAAATAATCGGAAAGTAATAATGATGTAACGGTGTAAGTACTCTGGTAGGTAAATGGTAATTTCCATATCAAATTATTATATTATGTTTCTACTATATTATAATATTCAATATAAATTTTAATTTTGTGAAAACGCCAATTTAAATATTATAATAGGATCTTTTTTATATAAAAACAATATTATTCATTATTCCGCAATACTGTACGGGTTTTATACATCAACTTCGTTTAAATCTAATAAGTTGTTCACGAGTGGAAAAAAAAAACTAGGTACTTTAATAATGCATGACTTTATATTATACACATATGGTTTGAAACGTTATAGTGTTAAATTCTGTCATCGTAATCTACGATTTACTTTAACATTTATATTGTTTATTATTTAAATCTGTTGGTATAGAATTTTTAACATTACTATATGTTTTTAGGCTGTCAATACGAAGCAAATTTTTGGAATTTTCTACGTGATGCATTCATAGGCAGAAATTCGTTAAAATTTCAGGGGTTAGCATTTTAACATCAATGTGCTCCCCCCCAACCTGATTTCATGGATGTGTCACTATAGGTTACTATGTTTCCATATAGTATCAACAATAATGATGTGTCTAAAATCGTAAAATTGTAATAATTATCAAAAATTAAATTATCATCATCATTAAGATTCACAGATTCAGAGTGCTTGTTTTCAAATGTTTTATCGTAATTTTTGCTTTTGACCACAAAACGTTTTCTTTATTCCTTCCACTCAATGTATTTACCTACACGTTAATAAAAAGTAAAATTTAATTGTAATATAATACACGTCTTACAGTTTTAACATACAATTAAAATGATAACATTTTATTTTGTATCATGCAAAATAAAGTCAAAAACATTATCATAGTTCTACATTTATATTTATTCACATTTTTAAACTAACGTATAAGCACAATATTTAAATGTGTGATATATTTACTGTTAAGTACAGTGTTTTTATAAAAGCATATTTATTTTTTTTGAAATTATGTTCATTCAGTTTCAAATTCAAAAAAAAAAATTATTTAGTTACATAAAATACATTTTATTATACCAACTTGATATATACAAGCTTACTACTTGGTTATTTTATTATTTTGCTACACAATCTAAAAGTTCCAATGTCATATTTTTTGATACATTCCATTTGTTCAGTGAATTCTTTTACAGTAACAATAATACTATAATAAAATCCTTCACGAGTGTAGGAAATGATGTAAAGATTCGACTCATATCAACTTCAAACCACTCAACATCCAAGTATTGTCACAAAGAAATAACAAATGAAATATTCTAACATTTTTGTTAGAATAGATGGATTGACAAAATCATTCGAATAACGCGAGTAGAAAGTTTAAAATTTCAAAAGGATAGAGTTCTTATACGTAAGTACTTAAAATCAAATGATTTCTATTAAATTAAGTTTTACTAGATATTTTAAAAACATCTATTGGTTTAAGAATTCTATAGTTCGTCAATTATGTAAATGAATAGCACTCACAGGGACCCTTTTAAGGCTGGATTTTATATTATGCTTTTCCATATTATTGTTTTGATACACAATTGATATCTTATAGTATCTAATATACATTTAGCTTTTATTTACTATTTAAATTAACTATATATTAACCAACATTTGTAGACAAAGACATTTACGAACAGCATTGAGATTGTAATGCATGTGATAATACATACAGTCTCTTCGGACATTAATTGAACTTATAATATTGAAATCGCCTAAAAATAGTTTTTAAAACCAATTGATACAGTAATAACATTAATTATAATGTTAAATAAATATTCAATAAAAAGGTACGTTGTCTATGAAATGACGTACCTACTTTTGAATTGTTATTAGGCATGTTTTAATATTATTCATTATTACCGATTTTAATAAACTAAACAATTATGAGATACATATAAATAAAAAAAACAAGAGTTTGCAAAATATTAATATAACATTATTTTATTTAAATTACAAAATATAATGTATCATATTATTAACTGGCAATATAATTTAACTTTTTCTTTAAAAAAATTAACGAATATGATACGCATTGCTTAGTGTGTTTCTGTTTGAGTTCATCAGTTCATGAAAAGTCGGTGTCAGTGCTTGTCGTTTTTTATGAACAAATCTAATCAAGATGATCCACCTGCACTTAGTATATTTCAACATAATTATATTTATAATAGTAGATTTTCTTTCCCGTGACAACAATAATAATAATATTAACAAACTGTTTTTTCTTCTATTTAATCAATGGCAACCTGAACTTTCATATTTTAGGAACAAAATTCATAAACAGTAAACCAACATTTAAGAGTAGAATTCTATGATAAAAGTACGCCATATAGCTCTTTGCAATGTCCTCTGCCTGACCTCGAAAACCCAAGACAAATGGACATTTCAATTGTATATTTATATATTATTCACTTATATTACATAAATTGTATTGGTAAAAATGTATAGTATACATTTTATAGTGAAATGTACGAATTTATTGACTTTGAGGTAAAGCATGCATGCTCACCTCCATTTTTTTTTCTTTAATAATGAACTTATTCAAATTTTAATTTTTGGAATTTTTAAATATACATACATAAAGACCATATTTTCGAATTCTTGGTATATTTTGTACTACCACTTAATGAGTAGTATCAATTTCTGTTTTTCAAACGAGAACCCTCCCCCCTCTTCCTTCTTTCTACTGTAAATTATTTAGTGAATAATTGTTTTTGATGTACCTAATACAAAGTTTGAATGATTAATTTCTCAGTTGTTAAAATGTTTATTCTAATGATAATACTCCTTAAAATTGATTTTATAAAAAATAAAAATAGATTTAATATAGAATCTGGTATTTATTATACTTAAACCATTTTTACTAATTATAAATATTAATGGATTAATATTAATTACTAAAATTCATATCACCATAGCCCCTATCATTTGAGTATATTATTATAGATCATTATCCTTGTACATAAAATTAAATAACTCAAAATATACTCGTTCAAATTTTGATTTTGACGCGTTAACATTAAAAAAAAAAAATTATTTACTAAATATTTTACAGTAAAAAAAAAGAGTTCTTATTTGAAAAGCAAAAGTTTTTATATTCACAGAATACTGCTTAAGTAGAACAAAAAATTTCAAGAATTTGAAAAAAATGATCCTTAAGTATATTTGAAAACCAATTGCAAAAATCAGGTTTTAAATAATTGCATTATTGAAGAAAAAATAGGGGAGAGCATGATTGGTGAATTATCCTATATCTATAAAGCCATCAAAAGTAACCAACAAATAACACAATGATAGAAAAAAAATTCAATACACGTTTTGAGGATAACATTGAACAAAAAATTTTATTCAACATTATTATGTAGATAATAGTATAATACTCATAAAACTACTAGTCTTATTTATCAGCAGATTTTGATTATTAATACATTTGACCATTAAAATTATGTCAAGTAATAATTTATTATTTTTGAGCATTTTTAAACACATTAACGATTGAATTTAACTGCGTGCGAGCTGACACTTTTCATAAAAATTCCCATATACTTTGAAATGTAATTGAACACATCTATTATAGAATTTGAGTGAAAAAAAAATTACTATATAAATTATCTTGAAAAAACAATGAAATAAAATTATTTCGCCAAAATGAACCGTTAATTAATATTATATTTTGACAATGTATCAATATTGATACTATAATGTAATATGTAATTTAATTTACCACTGTTAGTAATTTATTTCATAAGAGTATGGTATATATCACTATTCACTTCACGCCTAATAAATTTATATGACAAATTAAGTTTTTTTTTTTTTTATTCAATAAGTAAAATTGAATTTTACGGAAGAACATGACAAAGTATTTCGTAAACTGCCCTTCGCACTGTATCGTCATCGTATATTCCATGTGGAAATATATTCAAAAAGACTTGTTTGTAAAGTGCTACTAGCATATTGACATTGTCAACGTATTCGGCGCACGCATTAAAGGACAGCACATGATGCAATATGAATTACTCTTTATATCGGTTAAAAACCATAATGTAGAATTAATACAATAAACTCACTCGATTTCATTTTAAACACCTGTCGGCTATCGCCTAATCATATTATTGTCTTTCTTCAGATAAATGTTAGGCTATAAGTATTGGCAATATTTTATTACAAATTCATAATACACAGTACACACATATTTAATATTAGGTGGCCATACATGGGCAATATGGGAAGAGGGTTTTTCATCTCCCTTATACTCTATCGCGATCCTAAGGAGGACATTGACGTCTGAATATCCGAATTAAAGTCTTGTAATCGGATATTATTTTACAAAAAAATAACTGTGTTAGGGTTGTTTTTATAAGTTGTTGCGTTGGTATTTATTTTTTATTGTTTATTTAAACGTCAGCCGCCATTGTCATCAAAAGATGGGTGGAATTAAATTTGTTACTGACAGAAAAAAGTAACGGATTAAAATAATATAATGCACAATAACAAGAAAAAATGATTTTATATATTTATTTATTATTATTTTACTTTTTTTTTTTTAATAATCATTGACATTGTGAGAATTTGAAATTATAGTTTAATATTAAATTCACGATAACAGCTGATTTTAGAGCTAAGTAATTCAATATATTATCATATATTTTAATACTTATCGATTGGTAAAACAGCGTCTATTCGTTAGGAAATACAAACGAACCCTATTATTGTTATTTGTTTGATATTATATTACAATAATGAATAAGTACATATTGAATTCTATAGTTAGCCTTATATACAGTGCTCGAATTAGGGGGGGGACATGGGAACTCAGCTTCTAAACTAGCTTTTGATTTTAATTAGCGTTCCCGTACTATATTTCCCTAAAAGAACGCATGGGTACGTGGTATTAAAATATTAAATGCCAACAAAATATTTATTTATTTTTTTTTTTTTGAAATATATTCAATTTTTATAAAATATTAAATAGATGCCACTAGCTAACTCATAATTAAAAAATGTTGTTTTTTATTTATCAAAAATCAAAATTGTTAATAGTTTGATAAAAATTTCAATTTAAATCTGTTTTAAGTATATTATTACCAGTTATCTAACTTCTTTGGATAAAATTATCAAAGCTATTTGTTGAAAATATAAAATTGCATGTCGTTATAAATGATAACAAATGTTTATAACTTTAATTTTTAATAAAGGTTTTCGTTGTTAACATGTAATTAACATACTGTTTTGAAGTTACCACAATTTATTTAGTGTTAAAAATGTATTTTATTTATTAATTTTGTTACATGCACTCTATACGTTTTTAAATTGAATAGGTACTATAATAATTATTTTTTCTTTTTAATACAATTAAAAAAAAAAAAAAAAAAATGAAATTTTGAAATAATAAAAAGTGTACAATTATCAATATTTAGTTAAAAATAATATTTATTAGGAATTATTTAATTTAAAATATGGAGGTAGTAATTAATGGAATATGGTGGTAAAGCCTCCTACTGTTTAGTATTGAATTATTGTTCAGTTGGAAAGCTGTTTATTCAATTTATATTTGAGTTCCTTTTCTTTGGATTTCCCAATTTAAGCACTGTATATATATATTATACTAACATTCATATTTTACTAATGGTGCTAAGCTGTAACCTGTATAATGTATTAATGTCCGCATAGGCAGTGGTGCATAGTTAAGGGTTCACGGGTAGTAAATGCTAACCCTGAATATTTGGTGGGTGGACGGGTGGTCCCCCCGGTTCCAAAATACCTATATCATGAAAAATCGTGGAAAAATAAGTTACAGAATATAGGCAATACACGTAGACTATAGAGGTACTGATTAATGAGTACTTGATCATCCCTAACATCACAGAATAGATTCCCATGTTGCTACAATATTACTGAATACAAGCCACAACTAACAAGTTATTATTAATCGGTATTCGGAATAGGTATTTATATTGTGCGAATACGGTGGAATATTTAATAACCAAATAATTTGTTTGTGCTAATGCATAACGATTAACAAAATTATCACAGAACAGAATTGTGTTATACAATATATGAAATATTATTACCATTGATTTTATAACATAAATAATATTATATAAAATGTAAATTATTAAATCGATGATTCGTCTGAATGTTTGATTATATTTCTATTTTCGATGAACATCATAATCTGTACAATACTAGACATATATCTAATATATTGGCCAATAATAGCATAATATTTTAAAAAGCATTATTATATTGATTTCTGTTTGTTTGCAAATAGTATGTAACAGAACCCTAGTAAACGTAAATGTTATTATTAAGCCAGACAATGATCATAATTAAAAAGTAATAATTATTTTTGTTATTGCATACAAAGGTGGACAAGTGGGTATTGCTCTGTGTGCTGTATATTAAATATTGTATGAGTCACTGTAATGGATGTACAAATATATTCCAAGAATAATATTTTTTCATTATAATAAAATAACTAAAATCGATATTTTTTGTTAAAATATAAAATTTCTTTCAAATTTGAACTTAAAATAATTATCTATAAACAAAATTGCGTTTCTATATTGTGTATGTTTTTTGATTACAGTTTGAACAACTTATAAGAAACCTCGTTTTCAATTTTCAATCCTTAGCTGTAAAAATTGAATATTTTATAAATTTTTAATACAAACATTTTACTAAATTTTCATGGTTTTGATGATTTTTGTAAAATATTTTAACTTTAATGGCTTATTAAAAATCTTACTGATATATCTTTAATATTCTAGAACTGTAATATAACTACTTATGAGAAACCTTGTATTATATTTTCAAACTTTTTAACCCACTAAAAATAAATCAAAATTTCAAACATCTATAAATTGCTTAAAAAGAGTTAAAATATTATCATGTAAAGAAAATTATAAAATAAACAATAAGTGAAAATTCAAGTATTTACGTTTATTTGTTTTTAAATTACAACAAAATATCAAAAACCTATTGAGGAGAAAAGTTACCTATTTTATGGGTGAATACCTACTGAATATCCAATATTATAAAAATTTAAAATTCAATCGCTCATTAATGTGACAGGATTTTTTTTTGTGTTAAAAGTAGAAAATTTAGAGAAATATTGTATCACATTTTTAAGTTTTTGACTGGTTAAAAAATTAACTATCGACAATAATTGAAAAAAAAATATCAAAAATTGTTCGTGTCTTTTAAAAATTAAAAATAATTTGAATATGTTATCAAAATTACTGTTTTTTTTCAATTTTTATTTTCTATGCGCTTTTGAAAACTAATGCGAATTTATTACATTTGACCTACTAAAGAACCAATTAGATTTACTTTTCTACTAGAAAAGATGCTGCAGTAGAAAATCGAAGTATTTTTATCATCCAAAAAAGGCGATGATAGATACAAAAAACATATCATTTTTATTCATTGCTCCGTTCAGAATTTAAAATTTAATTTAATCATATGGTATTTAATATATTATAAATATTATAGTTACAATCATTAACAAGGTTCAGAAGATTGTAATTAAAGGAATGTGGGAGCAAAGCCCTCGTGGGTCTTTTGAAAGCGATTCGGTAGGTGGGTAGTATATTCTCCTTTCAATATGCTACTCCTATTTATTTTTGAGTGTGTGCATAGGCAAAATTCTCGTATTTTGGTTGCTCTTCGTATCGACGAAAATCGATTTATATTGCAACTCATTAATTCAATGATACAAAGTTTGAACGCCAAAACTTCATCAGTCGAGTAAATGATTGTTAATGTTGATGTGTAACTTGTTTGTATGCAAACATAATATATTATAAAATAAATGTCTAATACTAATGGTGTTATTAGATATTTATTATTGATAAACTACTGGATTACCACCCAACTACGTTATTATTTATTGCTGTTATTATTTTGCGCTGTTTTCGTATTTGTACCTTTCGTTTGATGTTCAAACATTTTTTTCAAATAACGCGTGTGAACTGTTTCTTTTGTTCCACCCGTTATGAAAACCACGTAATTGTTTCTGGAAAAAAAGTAACTACCTACATGGTTGGTTTTTATTATGTCGTGTATATATGTCGAGAAATCCCGGTAGTTTTTCGCGAATTCAACGTTTTTTACACACGAAATGTAATCACATTGTTTCCTGTGTATATTATTATTTTTTTGTGAGTGTACAATAGTATGTTCTTTTTTGTATACCTAAGTTTAAACTTACAATGCTTATGGCATATATATATATATATATAAATAATAATTACTTTTGTTAATTTTTATATAACTATATATAAGGATATTATATTCTGTTAGACATAAATAAAAATTACTGCACGACGTATTATAATACTTGACAGTGTTGGTCAATAAAATTATGATTAACTGATTAAATACATGTACAAAAATTATATAATTTAAAGTTCATAAATTTCAATAAATATATAATCATTATATTTTTCAATACCTATAAAACTTGATATATTTATTTTAAGTATTTCGATATACATAACTAATACAAACTAAATTAAAGCTAACTATAATCATAAACAATTGAGTTCTTAATCACAAAGTTTGAATAATTTCCATAACTAGTAACTGTTTTAACGTGTAACTTTTATTTGTTTTTACATGAACGATACTGTATTGTTGAAAAATTCCGTCCTTGAAGTTAGCCCCTTGATCCACTCCAAACCCATGGCAATATATTGAAATGTAACGTTTGCCCTAAAAACAAACCTTTAATGGTGGTGAAAGTATGGAGTTATAAATTTTAAAACGTGTGTTGCAAATAATTGCAAATTAGTGACAAATTATTGGTATGGGTTTGAACATTCGCAGTTAATTGGGTAAAGTCAAGAAGCCAAACTCCACGGACGTAAACAATTCAGAGGATTATTTATTGATATTTATCAGATTTAAACTATAAATTAAATCTTTCCACGTAAAAAAGGAAAAGCATTTGTTTTTACTTTTGAAAGCTGTCCCCGTTTAAACACAGTAAATTAATTCGTATTAACCAACCCATTTGTCGGTCTTGGTGAACAAAGCATAAGAAGAAATAATTGTATGTTTTCTTATTAACATACTGGCTCGTGGACTCAGTCTTATTGCGCCAGCTCAGATTATATAAATTTGTTTTTAACCACCAGTAAATCTGGACTACTAGAATTAAAGTATAGATAACATTATAATTAAACTCTATTTCCTTGTTATTTTTTTTCACGCACTACAACAAAAATAAAATTATAACGTGCTTCACACTTAAAAACAAAGTACCGAGTATTCGAAGATTTACAGTTTGATGGTACAGAAAATCTGACAATGTTTTATTTTAACTTGTTTATTAATTTTAATACGGTGTATTTTTTAGTACGTTGGTTCGACTTAAGGGCTTACAATTGTACCCGTATAGTACAGTTAAAATATAACAATGTAATCTAACCCCCATTGTTAAAATTAAAAATATTCATACACTTGTATAAACGATTGTTTTTTTTTTTTTTTGTTATCTTTATTATTATAGAATAATATTAAATTAACTGACACTGTGTAACAGGTGAATCAGTTACTGATGTAATGACTTATGCTTGCGTACACATTTCAGTTTATTTCATGCACATTAAAATTACTTTATTTAGACACACAAATATGAGACAAAATTAAATAGGTCTAACGCCTAAACAAACTTCAACTTGAAAAAAAGTCATAGGTCTATATCCATTTTACGTTATTATCACACCAGCAATACACATTTGCAGGTTCCTGAGGTATTGATTTTTATATTAATAAAATACAGTTTAAAAAAACTATAAATTATCATTACACCACTAAATTGTATTAACATAAAATAAAAAATATCAAAATGCTTAACTAAAAGCAACCAGTAGTTGCAAAATGTTGTACAAATGCTGCAGCTTATATAAATATTAATGTATTGATTATATAATATGTAATGTAAAACTTCTGTGAGTGTATATAAACAATGGACATATATCCTATAATGCCAACCCACTTAAGTTAAGTAATGTTTTTTTTTTTTTTTAACTTCAATTACTTTTTAAATAAAGTATTCGATTTACGCATTTAATTTGGGGTATTTATTTATTATTTTATTTGTCTACTACAACAGTTGTTGTTTGGCCGGTTTCATTTTATCAAACAACTTTACTGTCTTTACCCACACGGTTTGTTTAGTGCTCTGACCACCGTTTGAATTATTAAGTAGATGACGATGTGGTTAAGTTTTAATACGCACGAATACATAACTATTATCATTTGAGCTACTGTGTAATATATGAACGATTTTAAGCCGTTATGGTATAATGGCGGTTGATACCCTAGTCCGACGACAAGAGAATTTTGTCCGTGGAAACGGCACCGGAATTAATCCCAAGTGTTAACTCTGGGGTCTATTTAACCGTTATTAAGGTTACCTGAAATAATAGTATACAGCCATGGATCACGAGATATATAGGTATATAAACCCTCTAATATTGTGAAAGCGTGATTTTTGGTTCCACAAAAATAGGGTTTGGATTAAAAACTATACGTACGAGCAGTGTCGTACTAACAGGTGGGATTTTACAGATAACCACTCCCTCTTATTCTCCTGACAAAATCATTTGGCCATGTAAATTTTTTCTGAAATCCGTTTTATTAAAATAATTGATTTATCATCAGTTCATAATATTTCTTAACGTATTAATATTTTATCAGTTACTATGAATACAATATAATAAATATTAGACACACGGTGTATATATTACGTTTATATCAACTACAGTATTTTTCAAGACTCACATGTACTCCACCTATAATATTTGATTCCATATTATTTAGTAGCATTAAATAAACACGATTGGTTGACACAAATGTCATTTATTAATACTATACTTTAGTTAAAGTCTGTATTCCACTGGTCTTTGTCGACACTATGTATTCTATTATAGACCATAATAATATGAATAAAAGTATAAGGAAAACAATTTAATTGAATTTTCTTGGTAGCAAAATAGTGTTTCAAAATAAGCATGTTGGTACTGTCTAATTTATATGCAACCATAATAGTATAAACCAAATGCGTAGTGAGTACATTATAACAGTGTAAAGTTTCTCAATATGTAAACTTCAGCAACGGCTCTTCTTAGAAGCATTGAAGCCATAATGACTAAAACGAGTTAAATCCTTCACTGCAGATATTAAATTCAATATTTAGACATTTTGATTTTCACCCATTTAAACGTTTAATTTAACATATAGCAAATTATAAGTACGTAAATCGAATTTTCTGTTTAAAATGAATATTCAAATTTACTTAGAATAATACAACATACTAACATTTATTTTAAAAAATTACCTAACTGATAAAGCGATATTAAAACATAAATACGAATGCAATTGTTATTACTATGAAATATTATCGATGGTTAAAATTAATACAAGAAATAATAATTGGTATACCCAGATACCATATATTATATTTTAATTGTAATTCATTTCCATATATCGGGCCTAAGTCTATTTAACTACACATAATTTTTTTCATTTTTTAATATTATAAGACAGTAGAGTCACATGAATCTTTTAAAATGTGGTTTTCACAATACGTTAAAATACTTTTCATCATAAAAATTAAGGAGAGCATAACTTCATAATTAAAAAAAAAAAAAAATGTATACATATGTTACGTCGTAACAATTAAATTGTTGTCTATCACTGCTGGTATACAGTAAACCATTAAACACACGAAACAACTTAGATAGTTATAGACATTTGTTTTTAATGAGACAGTTTCTTTAAATTAATCTATGCATATATTAGGACTATTTTCATAACTTGTTTATTTGACAAAAGTTATATATAATATAATATATAATTATATATTATATTATATTATTATAAATATATGTATTATATAATATAATTTATATAATACTATATATATTATAGTATTATCTTACTTTTTTTAATAATACTTTTTATTCTAATTTATTTTAATAATTTCAATTATGCACAAGTTATATATTTTTATGAATGTAAAAAAATGAATATAATGTTTCAAAGGCATGGGATCTATATATTTCATTCCATAATAATTGCAACCACCAATAATGATACTGATGTGGAACCACTTGTGAAATAATTAGAGAGAATATTGATATTCATATTTTAATTTCAGTTCCCATTAAGTATGAAACTCCTTTAATGAAACTTGTTTGTTAGCTTTCAGTTAACATTAAAATATATTCCGTTTTATGCTCAATGAAAATTGAATACAAACAATTTTAAATGTTTTTAATTATAAATATAACGTTTATTACTTTCACAAATAAATAGATATAACGATATAATTTTTTTATATGAAATAACTTTTTTTAAATTTGTTTTTGGTCAGTCTTTAGATTTCTATGCTGATAATAGATAATATTTTTTATGCACGTTATATCTGTTAGTACAATATTCACCACTCGCATTATTATGTCTACCAATATTGTTGATTTTTACAAAAAAATATTTCATCCTAGAATTCTGCCATTGTCATTGCTTATTATAGTTTTTCGACAATAATAATTGTTTAATTGTTTTTTATAAAATTTTATGGCACATCCATAAGATAAAAATATTAGTACTTCATAGTATTATATAGTATTTAATCAAATACATTTTTACCAACAGGTATTGAATAAGTGATATTATTGTATGTGTACGCCTTTGTAGTAATAACAAATTTGAACTTAAATAATTTGATTAGGCCGTAAAATATTATTAATATTAATTACATTTTATTTTATGCTCATAAATTACGTTCAGAAACCAGGAACATAGCATGCTTGCAAGGTGCGTTTTTTGTACTATTTAAAATTATTATTGTTTTCGGAAGCAATGAATTGTTAAGTAACACTAAAATCCCCAAAGACAGCTTGGCGTTTAATGCGTTTTGTTATTGAATACATTTCCTGTTGTTTGTTTATAACCATATAATAATAAAAAATATTATTTAGTTGGATATTGGTTGCACCTAAGCCGTTTACTGCAAAATATCAACACTGCTGGTATCCATAAACTTCTTAATAAAAGTTTTTATAACTTGTCCCCAATGAGAGTAGGAGGCGTAAAAAGGACGGAATACTTTTGTCGTTAAAACTTTCACTGTCATAATAGAAACATGTTCATTTCAATTATTTGTCACAGTTGGTTACAAAGGACAACGGAGAGTTGCTTTTGAAATTTGAATTAATTACCACGTATATTTATCAGTTTTATTTATCGTAGAATTACATCAACATTGAATCATAAAATTATACATTTTTGTCTCTAAAATATGTGTGAATAATATTAAACTCGCATACAAAAGTATAATTTTAAACTTGCATACAAAATTATATTTAAATATCAGTCACTATTACTTATTGTTTATCGCAAGTACTTAAAACCACTGATATTTCACAGCTCATAATAAATTACTGATAAAAGCAATAAATTAATTTTGTGGCGTGACGACTCACAAAATGATAAACTTAGAGCGACTCTTAGATGTAAAATGATACCTTGTTAGTTTAGATTAGGTAAGTACCTACTTTAATAATAATTGGTCGTTACATCAAAACATAATTATGTATTTATAAAAATGAACAAAGTTCAACAAATGCCAACTAAGTAAAGGCTTCTAAAATGTCACCCTTTAGATAAAGAAGGGAATAATAGAAACACTATCCCTTGAATGTATAACGATATGTCGTCGCCCAAATTGAAGTTTTTAAATTACTATTATACAATCTTATCATTGTTAAAGAACTCAAATTGAGTTTATAGCTCAGATTACACTACGAATATTTAATTTTTAGATTTATATCTAAACTTATATTAGTTTATTAACTTTTTGTTATATTTAGTATTTTATAAACCTTCACAAGTGAGAGAATCATATATATTTTAAAATATGTTTATTATAAATATATCTTTGAACAACATTATTGCCAAACATTATTAACAAAACGAATATATACGTACCACTAAAATTTGGTTAAAACGTACTCGTATTTAAAGATTACGATACATTATTTACTTACTATTGTCATCATATAATTGTTTTGCAGTTCAGACCGAGGCTAGAGAGCGGATTACTTGTACTCCGTGGACGTCTAGACTGCCAAAAATGGCACAGCCCGATTTGGATTATATAGGTGAGTCTGATAATATTCTATAAATTATTAATTTTAATATAAGAATGTGTCACTATAATATCTATACCTGATAATTTATACATTTTAATCAGACTATTTTATCCTTCACATATATATAGTCACTATTCTTAAAATAAATTTGTTCTAACGTTAATTTAAAAATGTATAATTTCAGCTCCAGAAGTCCAGTTGTCTTCATATTGTAGTTCTCACAGTGATATGTTCTCGTTGGGAATGGTTATATTCGCGATATTCAATAATGGTCGACCACTGATACAAGCGAACCACAGCAGCTCAACGTACATGAAACAATTAGACGTGGTGAGTTGTAATTATTGTAAATGCAAAATATGTTGATAGTCACAGTTGGTATAGTGAAAAACAATTACGATTGCAATTTGATAATACTGCAAATCAATAATAAAACAATTTTTTTTTTTTGTTAACGGTTATACTTTTTTTTAAATTATTTATTTTATTTTTAATGACTAAAAAATTCAACTCCCAAAGAACAATAAAATATATGTAAATCAAAAATACCAACTTGAAAAAATTGACCTATTTTTTTTTTTTTGAACGAAAAATACATTTTTTTATTTATAGCACATAAACGCGTTGAAATATAACACTTTATTCGCCAAAAATCAACTATGAACAAACAGATTTGTTTCGAAATATGATATTTTTTTAATTCAAACATTGTTTGTACAGACAAAGTAAATTATATACAATTTTAATGTACTCGGCTCATTGATATCAGCACTAAGCTTCATAGATTAGTGCACAGGGCATTAAATTATTGCATGACCTAAAAACAATGGTATATAAAATAGCAATAAACAAAACTTAAACTTATATAGACATTAAACATATTATATATCATAGAAAAATAATTAAAAAAATGTTTTATTATTATTTATTATTAATGTTCAATAAACACAGAAGACAACAATAAAAAATAATAAAATAATGTAAATTTCAAATTTAATCAAGCACAATTTTTAAAATAGATGGTAAAATGTAGGTAGTCAATGTTTTCAAAATCCTATTATACTTAAACCTTATCTTAAAATAACAAAAAACTTTTTATTGATCATAATCAAAAATTAAAAGTTCTAAAGTTTTAAAACCATGGTGATTTGTATTAAACTAGTTAATATTAATCAATAGATATTTTAAAGTTTTATTTTTAAATCATAACCTGGTGAATAAACATAAGCTTAGTGTTTTTTATATGGTCTTCTTTTTTAAGATCATTTACTTCTCTCATTTAAATTTTAATTTCACTCAGTTTCTACCTCTTAAGTATAAATATTTTGAACATTGTACTGGTAACTGATGAATAAAATCATTGGCACTTTGCAGACCAGTGTATCATAAATTGCAAAAACTGTTATTTTGGTAATTAGGTTTTATTTTTTTATTGTATACGGTGATGTCAATCACTTAGGTTCTAATGTTATATCTAATGGGTATTATTAATTATAAATGTATAACCTTTAATCAGTTTTGGTATTTTCAATAAAATTTATGAGACTTTAAATATTAACACTTTGTTCATTTATTTAAATTGTATGAATAAATATGTTTTCGCTTATTGTAGGATTTATTTGAATTTATCTCAAAGGATAAAATAAAAATTTAATATTTAATTATTACATATATCGATTAAAAAAAAAAAAAAAACATTATAAAAGTTATCTACTTACCTCTGACATACAATTTTTAATCGACTACATTTAACTATGTCCTTGCGGTACTATAGAACTAATTAATATTATGTTGATATAATGTGATACCTTTAAATTCATATTCATATTCTATATGTATATGTCCTTATATCATAAAATATTTGAATAACCTATAACAATTAAATAAATTTCTATAATTATGACTTTTTGGTTTTTATTCTGTGTGAAGTATAGTGTAGCAAATTTTTATCCAAAAAGTATTGTTGTATAATTAACGCAGATGATCCATATTTAAAATTTAAATAATAACGTTTATGTAAGATTTATTTCAGTTACTTTAATAAGAAACCCGAAATAATTAATTTTAATGTATACGCTGCAATTCAAAATTTAAATTTAGGCCACTTTTAGTATTAAGAATATAGTTTGTCTTAAATTAAAAAAGAATAAACAGTTTGCACAGATAATGAAAATTAATATATTCAATAAAATAAATAAAATAAATATTAGCATCAAACTTTTATGTGCGAATATAATATAATATAATAAGAGATCTAGTCAAAATCATCACGTTACAAAAATTCATAAATATAGTAGTTACTGCATAGTCACTTTGTATAATATTAAATTTATAATCATATTTTAAATACAATTACAAAAAAATGTATAACTTATATTATATTATTAGAAAAATAATTGAACCAAAGTATAATGACTTTTTTATTACCACTCAATAGCGTAAAGAATATTAGGAGTAGATCGAATAAATTAATTTTAAAATGTTAACTTTGTTATCATAATGAACATAACTATGGCGGAGTAATTTTTACAGGGTTTGAAATTTGTTGACGATCAAAACATACACAATAAAATTGATTTATAATATTATATCCTTATATTTATAATTAATAAACATCAGATTAATTTTATAATTTATTGAATGTATGCATTTACTTTATATTATATTTAACTGTAGGTCTGTAGACCGTGAATTAAAAATTTTTTTAGCTCTTGTTTTTATTAAAATATATCAAATATAATATGTATATTTATTATTTTAATTTTTAAATGTACAATAAGTTGTTTATATATATATATATATATTTTTTTTTTTTAGTTGGAAAATCAAATTCACAATGTATTGCCTAAACTCCCGGCACAATTACAAGAAATGGCGACTAAAATGCTGAGCAAGGACGTGGATGCAAGACCGTTCGTTAAAAATTTATTACACACTCCTTATTTCTGGTAATATTCTATTAATATTTTTTAACAATATAATATAAGTTATTAGTCCAATTTTTTAACTTAATAAGGTTTTCGGAACGGTTTTTGTAGTTTATAAGACACTTGAATATTAAGTACTTGAAATATAGTACTTTTAACATAACACAACAAATGTCATCTGTTTTTTAAACGTTAAAACACAAAATCTGGAAGAAAAATAAAAATGATTCTGTTATAGTAAGAAGTAGGTTAACTATAGTAAATACTTGTTCCTTCGAGGCATGTTTAAATTTTTCACAGCGGAATCACCATGTTTGACTGGTAATCCTCCCCTAAAAAATCTTTGTATTGAAATAAAAATAAAAATTCTATCAATTAAGTATTATAATATGTTATTATGATTAGTATAATATTATTATATTATGTCTTTTGTCTATGGATAATAATTACTTTTATATTATAGTTTATTAGCGAAATAGTCTTGCCGACAAAACTTGTTTTCGTGTAATACATCATAACAAAATATAATACATAATACTAAATTATGGTAAATATCAAATACATATATATATATATATATATATATATATGTATATATGAACGAAAGTGTCTGATAAAGATGACTGATTTATGAGAGAGAACCTATAAGAGTCCAACCTATTAAAGCTATCGGTTATAATTTCATCGTTCACTAAAAAAGGATTTTCCAAAATTCGCATTTTATAGATGTGTTCCTCACACAAGAGTTTTGAGATTCACGATGGAAATCTAAAATTATTTTGTTTATTAATAGTTGCCATTGGTTACAATTTATAGATTATATAAGTAATAATTAGAAATAAATTATAGAAATTAGTATTTTATTTTATATACAAATATAAAAATAATTGCTGTTAGTTAATCGGGCAAATGAGGTAAACGCATGCGTTAAATCGTCGTGTTTACAGACTCGAAATAATAAATTATATCATATGACACTATGACAGTTGAATATACATTGTCATTTTTTTATGGACAAATAAGATTACCATTGGTTAAAGTTAGTACATCTAAATATATAAACGAGACTGTCCTGAGTGACTGATTCATAATCAACGAAGAGCCGAACCTATTATAGCTATCGATTTGACATTTTAACGGTACATTAATATTATAATTTTGCTGTGCATCAAAAAAGGATTTTTCAACATTTTGATTTTAAGGAATCGGAAAAAAACAACAATTTACATATAAATTGTATACTTAATACATCGATGAGTAAGCGCCTATATAAGTCGTAAGCTTCTAGCTGTACATTATATTTATATCACATTTTATTTGCAGGTTCTAAAGAATCTAAGCTATAATAAATTGTATTATGTGTGCTATGTAATAAAATAATATGCGATCGACGACTTATAATAGGGTACACATATTTTCTAAACATTTTCATATAATCATTCCAGTACCTAACAAAAATAAACACATTTTTTATACTTTAACCCAGGAATGACTGGTAATTCAGGATTGCCATTGGTTATATATTATAATTATATTACTATTACGATAAGTAGATTTTTTTAAAAATATATTTATAAAATATAAAACACTTAATATTTGACACGGGCAACGCCGGGAGAGTCATTTAGTGTGTCAACTAGCTGTCTCGTCCAGCGTTGCTTGAGTCAAATATTAAGTTAAGAATAACCTCAAGTGATTTACAAGCAACTTATCCAACTACGTCGGATTGCGAAAAATATGCGAGCAGTGTATTATCAGATAGACAAACCACCTGCGGTGGATTGAGGACCTGTGAGGTGCGTGAGTAAGTGAAATCAGAATATTAGGCACATGAAAAACATCACAACGGTGGTCTATGCTAAAAATTTGGTATTTTTATAAATCTATTTATAAAAATATGTATATGTCATATTTTTACAAATTATAATAGTCACAAAATATGTGACCATTGACAATCCTATAAATAAACAGAGATTATACATATATGTCCCATCAAAAATGACACTTTCAGTGTAAGGACATACAGACAAAAATTTATTTATATATTATACATAAAGATATATTAACTTTAATCAATGTTCAACTTACTTTGTCCTTAAAAAAATGACAATGTATATTATTCAACTTTCATATGATATAAATTATTATTTCGAGTCCGTTAATGCGACGATTTAATGCATCCGTTTACCTCATCTACTTGCACTCTCGTTTATGTATATAGATATAATATATTATTCGGTAACCATTTTTGGTAAAGAAATTCACACTTGCTATAATTCGAAGATTATATATTTATTCATCATATTATTATTTTATGCACTGTATTGAAAATTAAAATAGGTTTAAATTTATAACTAATAACATTTTTTTTTTTTTTTTGTATTATTATAGTATTTTATATTATGTACAGAATCGTGATTTTATTTAGTTGCAGTACATATTTGTGTATCTAACCCAAACGTTAGACTTAAAAAAAAAAAAAAAAATGAAAAAACAGTGACTTGAATCTAAACACGAATCAGCTAATTATGCAGCTTGCAGTGACAAGGCAGCATTGTAGGCATTGTTGACGTGCACTAACACTTAGTACGTATAGACAGATGGCACGACTTTCTGGTCGTGGTGGCCGAGTGACAAGTGATCGTGGACGGCAGCGTTTTGCCCGACCACACGTTTTCAAACCTATCACTGTGGCACGGTAGTGGCCAGTGGTAAGGTCTCTGAGGAAGTTCAACGTGCAAGACTAATAAAGGTGATGGGTACGGTCGTATCAACCGACATGTCGTGCACGGCGGCATAGTGTGCCCATTCGTGAACGGCTACTGCGTTGGACAGCACGTCGACGGCGGTCTGCGGTATCCGGTTACCCGTGGTCAGTCGACGAGCGGTGAACGGTTACAATTCCGTGGTCGGTTGGTGTTCCGTGGGTGAGAGTAATCGCATCGCCGACGTACGTCATAACCCTCCGATTTTGAGTTAAGTAGTTGGACGTCGGCGGACCGCGGCGGACGTGATTTAAAATAGTGAGCCCGCCCAATTATTCCGAAAGACGCAGAAACACAGACTCAATATCGTTACTGAATATATATCTTCTTTTTAAATGGACCTAAGTCAAAATGAACAGGACTCGGATGATCGGAAAATATATACCAATACCGTATACCTACGTAATAATGGTTATTATGTGGTTACACAAGTACTTACGTAATATTATACTATTTATAATACACCTATCGGCACAACGACAACCGTTTGACGACATATATGTCATTGTATTTGTAGCAATAATAATTGTTCACTTAAATGGTTTAAAGTGTGGTTTTTTATAAGTATTACCAAACTTCACTCGGGACAAAATGAATAATTATACAATTCGAAGCTTGGCGTATTTTGTTTTTCGTGTATCTCAGTTCACAGACAAATCAGTGTCGACGGGCCTCGCTTTGTAGACGAATTCAATCGAGATGAGCAAACGCCTGAGCTTGGAGTGTTTTGGTTTAATTGCATTAACCTCATAAGTAAATTGGTTTAGAATCTAAACTCGAGAATGATAATTTTCAAAATAGAACTTTCTTGTCCTTGACAACCAAATTAAAACTAAAATAGTTACCAGATATTTTCTTATGTGTGGTTGCCGTTAATTATTAGACGAAATAAACAAAATTATTACTTGTATTTTAGGAACAATATCTTGTGTGTGAGCTACACTATATAAAGGTTGAATTCCAAAATAAAATAAAGTGAAAAATATTCAATAAGTCTCGTCAAATTTATTAATATAACTTTGATCAAAAGCAGTGTTTTCGATTATAAGTGTTTGCGAACCAAATTGAGTTATATATATATAACTAGTTATTATATATTTAGATTTTAACAAAGCCTCGGAATTGAATTCTCAAAGGATGTATTAAACATGCTTTATCTATACTATATGCATTTCAGTTATATGTACTTAAGAAAGCAAATACTATGCACTTAAAATACAATCAATAAGGTCTAATTATTATTTACTCTCAATAATCATTAGTAATTTTAATACTATAAAATATAAATTATGTTATTTTTTTGAACAAAATATTTTAATACGAACATTGATATAGCCGTCAAGTAGGTTTAAGCCTATAAGATTATACAATTGTTGGTGCTGACTGTCTCTTGTCATTGATTAGGTAACTGTAATTAATGTATTAAATTTTAATTAAATGACAAATCGTAGTACACGATGAAAAACGATTCAGAACAGAGAATGTCTAACTTTTTTAGTGCCCGTGGTAACTAAACAATTCTGTAAATAATTATATTAAAATAATAATGAAACAAATTCGTAATATTTATATTGACTAAGTGGAGCGATGAGTGAATTAGTTTTACAATAATGTGTGATTTTGTATCTGTCATCACCTTTTTGTGCATTAAAAATGCTTAAATTTTCTACATCAATATCTCTTTTGATAGGAAAGTGAATTTAGTTGATACTTTTGAGGATTAAAAGCAAAAATACGTATTCAGTAATTTTCAAAAGCAACAGGTAAAACAATAAGTAAGTTAAGGAAAAATGTTAATTTTGTTTTTGAAGTAACTTAGAAACAAAGTAATAAGTTATAATAACCGTAAATACTTTTAATATTCATCAAATGTTTATAAGACCATTGTCATAAAATAATGATTTATTACATCATTATATTCACCTACAAATATATGCCTTTAAATATACACCATTACAATGGTTTATTAACAAACTGTTTATATAATCATGAGAAATTTTCGATTTCTTAAATTATTTTTTTTTTGATTTATCAAAAACCATGAAAATTTAGTACAAAGTTCCTCATAAGTTTTTATCATAAATAATTTTTTATTCAAAAACATTAAAAATATACGGACATGGGTTTTTTTTTATAACCATTTAAAGTTTGATTTTTGAAAATATTCGTCAAAATTACGAAAATTTACAAATTATTTTGTAGTTCAAAATGCATAAAATGTTAAATTTTTGTAGCTAAGAAGTGAACATTTAGAGCAAGATTTTTTTTATATATTTCATATTGTAACCACAATAAATACTATCTCATTTTTCTTTAAAGACATTTGAAGTTCAAGTTTTGACGAAATTACATATTTAAACGAAGAATAACGATGTTAGTTATTTTGTTGTAATTTAAAAACATTATTCGTGGGCACTTGACACTATTAAAGTATAATATATATTATATTTTATACACAAATTACTTTTTCAAATGTAATATTTTTGGGAATAAATTACTTTAATTAGCAATAATATAATAAAATATACTTAGTAACATTGACTAACAAACCGTCTTCGCTCAAAATCCTTTTTCGAATACAATGACTTAATATTATTGAATTAAAATTTCACACATCTATCTCAGTAACCCGTACAACATCTAATGTACAACCAGAGCGGTACCCAATTGCCCACCTTTTTTTCCAATTATTTTAATAAACACTAGGAAATGCCTACTTTTAACTCCCCTCAAAACACAAACTAGATCTAATTTGATACCAGAAACTTTTAAAGTTAATGATCAGGACATTAATTTCAACAAGCAAAAGTGTCTTTATGCAATAGAAGTTACAACATTAAGGAAAATTAAATTAAAATTGTATATCGAGATTGTTTTAAACTTCTGTACAATTATAAACGCATAATTATTTTTGTTTTAGAAAGTTTCTGGAAATTAGATTTTCACAAATTACTTATATATAGTTTAAAACGATAATCAACATATACGTATCTTTTTGGTATTTATGATTATAATTATAATTATAAAATTAAAAGAACTGCGGTTGAGCAGCTTATACCTTGTTATTTTAAATCTTATATTTTGTTTAAATAATTAAAACACGTTGGATAATTATTTTAATTCGACGTTGTCTTATGGAATAAAAAAACCTTTATACTTTTTAATAGAACTACGTACAATTTCAAAACGTAAAACGAATGATTTTTTTTATTTTTAACAAATATATATGTATACACTATAACAACCGATCGCTGTATAATTATAATTCATTAATTTGTCAATTTTCAATTATATGAATATATTGTATACACTGTGCACTAAGATAACTTTGACACGAGCACGAGCATAGAATTATAAAAAATAAACATTTTTTGAGAAAGAGTAAAGATGACCTTTTGACATAGTTTTAAAGATTAAAGGACAGTAAAATTTAAACGGACCAGTGAAGTAAACGTTCCTTTTAAAATTACTGTTGAAATACCTGTTCCTAGATATGAGAGTCCTCAGCTAATCTAAAAGTACCAAAACGACCCGACTTAGTGAGAGATCAATAATCACATACCTTATTACACTGCAAGTAGCTCACAATGATTGTTCTTTTTTCATTTAAACTATTTATCAAAGTGTTATATAAACTATACGTATACTAAGATGGCATGATATTTTTATTTGTAAATTTAAGATTAAGTACGAATATAATAAACATTTAACAACATTTATTTATTGCAGAATCTTATATAGTATTGTCGTGTTTTTTATATATTATAATTTGTATTTCACGAAAGAAAAAACTTCCTTTTTTTATTATAATTGTAACATCGCTAATGGTGGTTGAAGCCGTTTGCGTAATACTTCCTCAAGAAAAAAACTGTTCGAAACTACAGATTCTAAGAATGAATACTTTTTTCCTCCTTGTTACTTGTTTCATTTAATTTATTTAGATTTTGGTATTATTATAGTCAAATAATATTGTGAATCATTCTTTTTAAAATAAGGAACGAAAACTTAATTCATCACAAAGAAAAATCATAAAAATACAAAAAGAAAATAAAAAAAGAGGAACCTGCATTTATGTGAAAAAAATAAAATCTTGTTAGTATAAATTCATTACCCCAATAGTATAGATTGAACATTATTTTAATGTTATTTATAGAACATTCTAACGATATTATTTTAAATTCTGAAAGGAGTGAGGAATGTATTATTTTGTGAAAATTAGTTCAACCTAACAAATTAATAAATTAGTAATAATATAAATATAATATAATGTAAACCTAATGCAATCTAAATATCCTCAGGAATAGATATGTTGATTCATTCGACTGCGTGGCTTAAAATCATTTTTTCATGTACAATAATTTACCTTGAATTCATATCCTACACGTCTGTTACAGTGAAACTTTCTATTCAATTACGAGTTTGTCTCGAAACCCGCTAAGTAAAGCAAGTTTTTCAGTTGATAATATATTTTTTTTTAATAAAAACAAATCTAAAATATAATTGGTTCTGACTACAGAATGTATTTATATTTGATCTCTATGGCAAAAAACTGAATAAAAAATCCCAACATAAACCAACAGAGAATTGTAGCTACAGATACCGCTGGTATAATTCTTTGTAGAAACTGCATCCATTTTCACAGGCGTCGAACAGATTTAGGGATTTAGAGAGTATAGTCTAACGTTTCACTGTTATGTTGTTATAGCTAAGTGTCGAACATTATTGAACAAAGGCTCTATTCAGACTATTTCAATTTAAAATATAATCCACTTATATTTTTGTTATTTTACCGTATACTCATATTTCAGCAAATTTGTATAATATTATTATAAGCCACGGACAATAACTATCTAATTATTTCATTATTTGAATATTATCATTCATTTATATAAACCACTTCATGCAGAGTAGTTTACTAGACTCTTTATTTTAACTTTATCTTATAATAAATAATAATGCATTTATTTCACATTTTAATATTTACAATTTTTAATTATCCTTAAATAGAACATATTTTTTGATACCTACTTGAAGTTTTTTTTATACCATTAGAATGTTCTGTTGCATTATATATATATATATTTTTTTTTTTTTTTCAAATTATAATCATCTTTAATTGTAAAATGTTAAGATAATATCAGCACACTGATTATCTTCTCTCTGTGATGCACATAATTTATCAAATCCACAATCAGCCTAGCCAATCTTGTATTTTTAGCCTTAATATTAGAGTAAATAGACATACAACTAACCTTAAACTATAAAAATTATCTGTGATTGTCAATATTTTAACTTATATTTATGATAGGTATTTCAGTTTATCTTTATGAGCGTTTTTAAATTTTAATACTTTACATGAATACATGTAATAATTTACATAAAAATCAAAATACCGTTACAAATTTAAAGTACAAACAGAAATAATGGTCTTAACATTATGTTTGATTATAGGTAAATTAATTAAACTATAATTATAGCTTACAACACATGATTGGCTCTGATAAACGCAAATTTTCAGTTGCGTGTGGGTTGACGCCCGAAGAGAAAAAAACATTTATACGGTGATAATATGACATCCTCTAGTCTTGGTTTTCCCGATAAGTTTGAGAAGTAATAGGAATTTTTTACTTTTAACATCCTCAAAGCCCTAACTAGATCCAATTTGGTACTTGAAACCATTCTCTACGTTTAAAGCATTTTCAATGTTCCAAAAGGCGATAACAGACAAACAAAAATCATACACATTGTTGTACAACTAATTCATTCATCGTTCAGCTCAGAATCATAAAGAAGTTTAATCAACATAAGGCACTTATTAAATAGTATTAAAAATCTTAATTATTTAAAAATACGATATTTAAGCTTTGTGATTTATCTAGTTTGTAACTTTGAAGACAAATAATGTAGTAGATAACATGTAATGTAAAGTTTTTCCTTACAATAATCATGGAATATAAATATTTGTACACGTATTAAACAATATTTGTTCTTCCTAAGTAAGAATAAATATTAATTATTAACAAAGATATTCTATTTACAGTGATCGTTTTGTAGAAACTATTCAGACACTGGATATTATAAATATGAAAGATCTAATACAGAAATGTCAGTTCTACAAGATTACACTGAAAGAATCATTACCGTTCATTCCAAAGGTATGTTCTATGATAAGTCTATTATGTAAAATAATTCTATTATAATATATAATATAATAAATATATATAAACTATGATTAGTAAGATTTTCAGACGTGTGTTCTAACTATTAAATAAAATCATGTTCTATTTTATGAATGGCACGTGTAGTTTTTATCGTGAATCAACTGTTGTATAACTAAATAGCTTTTAATTTAGGAGATAAAATTATAAATTAACAAAATAATTATACTACATACTATCCTTGTATTCCTATAATAAATAGTTATTGGGCAAACAATAATATAGCTATTTATAAAACAAATAACAACACAAGTGTTTATAAATTATAATCCCACGATATTCATTTCAATGTTTGATGAAACCCGGCGTAGACAACCTAAATAATTGTTGATAATTTAAAATACTGTATTATTATAGTATGGTTTTGTCCAGCAAAGAGCAAACACTGTTACATCTCTGAAATACTTTATACAAAATAGGTATTTTTGTTTTAAACGCATTTTAATACCTACTTTAAATCATTTATGTTTCATAATAGCTATGATTATTTTATATCTTCCTGTATAAAAAATGTTGCGTACCTAACATACTTTTTCATAATATAGTAAACATTAATCAATACTAATCATCAGTTAATTTTGGTTTTAAATTTCCGAGGAAATAATTTCGCTGGAAATGTTAATTATTAATTATTGTACAAATGATAATTCAACACACAAATCGTTTATCAATAAATTTCCGTAATATATTTATGATTTGTTTTTAGATTACCTTCTGCATATTTTTATCCCTAGTACGAGTGTTGACAAAGTAAAAGGCAATTGATATTTTCATTTGAAAATGTATAAATGCAGTACCTAGTCGTTTCGTAATTCGCGTGATCATTTCAGACATTATTATTATTTAATTTTTATTTTCATTTATATACGATTTTGGATTTTGCTCGTAACTTCATAATATACATTATACACTATATTATTTAACTACAATATCAGTAGCATATTTAAATTGTATTGGTACTAATCACGATTTAATATTGTCTATTGTCGTACTAATTACGTTATTTTACATTTGTATTCATGCTATATTGGCATGCATTAAAAAGTAGTATTATTTTATATTATAAAAAATAAATAATAATATACACGATATTGAAGTCTACTAGATGTGATCAATAATATTTACAAATCTTATTTTTGTTCAAAGACAGTCTCGTGTTAAAAAAGTATCTAACATCCATGTCCACCGTGGTGGCGAATGTGTGTGTTCCTTTGTGATCGATCGTCGTGACTAATGATGTGTGTGATCGTTGCAGACCAAGTTAATCTGGGAATCCGTTTTTGTGCAGTTGTGTTGTTGTAGGGACGACATACGTTACGAAGTCCTTAATTCGTCGAATACGCCATTCGAAACATTTTTTCCAAATTGATTATTTAGCTATTTCGGAAAACGTTATTTGATCACGGAAAACGAGAACTCTTGACCGTACTGCGAGTCCCATGCGGCTTTTAGTAATCCCTTTGCTGACGTCCAGTGCGTGCATTAATAATTTTTCCTAACCGTAATATCGTAGTGTACAGTATAGTTATTGCAATATAAATATCGTAAATTTCCATAGAATAAAGAATTTTCTGATCGTAATATCCATGGTGTTTCACATTGAAATCGTCACAGATTATCTATTATTATCAGGGCTCGGAACTTCGTACATTAGCATATTTCTTATGAAGTTGCATATTAAAATTTGATTTGATACAAAATCGTGTCATGATACACAAAATTGAAGTACAAAAATTTATGTTACATATTTTTGCACATTTTACTACATTTTTATGATTTTGCATATTTAAGGATTTTAAGCATATTGATACATATTACGTGTATTAATCAACTCAAAACAAATGTTCAATAATCTAATGTTGTCATTTAAATTATTTAAAAATAAAAAGCCGCTGGACACGGTAGCCCTGTCTATATTTTGAATTATATACCGAGTAATAATTGTGAATTTGTTATGATTGGCCCGGTCTAATTTAATATTTTTTCATTAATCAAAAAATTATTTTTACCAAGTGTAAGCATCATGAGCATCATTGTAGCTGTCGACATCGTACGCCACCAAGTCACTTGTTTGATAAAATAAGACAAAATACAAAAAATGTATTTTTTTTTTTTTTTGAAGAATTCTGCTTTTTTCAAGCTTATTCCCGTATAAATAATTATTTTATAAAATAAATAATTGCATATTATACTATATATTTAAACTTTTTTTAATGCAATTGTATGCACATATATCGTTTCTTAACGCATAAATTCCGAGCCCTGTAATATTAGTAAAGGGGATGCAAAAATGCAAAACAATTTGTGTACCTGAATATTCAAATTTCTCATTGATAGTTGGGATGTAATTAGAGAGGGAACGCGTAAATATTTATTTAAAAAAGAAGAGGAACCCTGCATGTATGGCTTCAATTCAATATGTACAATTTATAAAATATTTTCGGTCATCCCGGATGTTCGGAGCGCAGTGATACTGTTAGTCCAGTGTTGAACAAATGTAATTAAATATTTATTTAAATAAAGAAAAAGATAATTGAATATAATTTTATCCAGATAGAGGTATTATTTCAATAACATAAAGAGATATTTATTATTACTATTTCATAGTGATTTATAATTACACAAAAATCAATACAATACGTTTGTTTGTTCTACTGCATATTCCTTGCTTGTACATAAAGTGATAATACTTAACAATATTTTTACTATGGTTTATTCATGTTAACTTTTGGAAAATCCATACAAATTTCATTGATACATGCATATTTTGTATTTTGTAACTATTATTATTTTTTTTTTTTATCTAGTGGTTCTCATATTTTATTTACTATTTAAATTAGTTATATTAAAAAAAATATTATATTTGACATTATTTTTATCTAGATGTAGTGCTCGCATTGGGGGTAGCGCATGGAAACTCAGCTCTTAAACTAACATTTAATTTTAATTAGCGTTCCCATACTACATGTTCCTAAAATAACGCATGGGTACAATTTCCAACGAAATATTTTTTTTTTGTATATTATAATCAATTTTATAAAATATTAAATAGGTGCTAAATTGCTGCCTAATTCATAAGTCAAAAATTTTGTTTTTTTTTTTTTTTATCAAAAATCAAAATTTTTAGAGTTGGTTTGAAAACAATTTTAATATAAAACTGGCTTCAACATAAACTTATCAGTTATTTGATTTTTTTGGAACAATTATCAAAGTTATTTGTTAAAAATATAAAAATTGAACGTTGTTATAAATGATAACAAATATTTAAAAAATTATAAATTTTTAATAAAGGTTTTTAATGTTAACATACTTTTATAAAGTTAGTAGTTACTATACTATTTATTTAGTGTTAAACATGTATTATATTTATTAATCTTTTTATGTGCCTATATGTTGTTAAATTGAATAGGAACTATTATAATACATTTTTTATTTTTAATACAACTAGGAAAACAATGAAAGTTTGAAATAATGAAAAGTGTAAAATTATTAAAATTTAGTTAAAAGTAATAAATTATATTAAGAATTATTTAATTTAATTTTATGGTGGTAGTAATTAGGGGGATTTGGGGGGACAAAGCCACCCATGAGTTAGTGTTAAATTAATGTTCAATCGGAACGTTGATTATTCAATTTATTTTTAAGTTCCATTTCTTTCAATTTACCAATTCAATCACTGTCTAGATGATTTAATTGATGGCACATCATATAAACATTTTGAAATTTATCTAGATAAGATAAAAGATAATTAATTATTCGTTTAAACAAATTTATCTTATTATGCTCAACACTGAATTTGTTACAACGTCAGCCACATCCACGGCTACGCGACTGTTGTATTACGATATCATTATTATTAAAATGATATAATATTATTTTACGCGAACGGTGGGACACGCGGATATCGTCGTGCAGACTGCTGACTACTGCAGAAACAGATCCGGCAGGCATTCAAGCAGCTTCGGTTTCGTCCGGTCGATTGCGTGTGCACCGTGCGTGTTGGCTGTCGAGAGAATTACAACGACTTCCGCCCGCCCGCAACCAACTGACAAAATACAAAAACGTCAAACGCCACGCGCCCAGACACTAATATACATCACGACACGCCGTACAACATAATATTATTATTATTATTATTATTATTATGCCACGCTCGCCGTACGGTATAATAATATTGTTGGGTTACGGTTTAGAGATGAGCCGATTTACAAGTCGATATAATTTATTATTACGACGGAATTGGCCGATATAAGCAGCACCGATAGCGCACAAATTATTATGATGTTGTCCCCGATATTTTTTCGGAAGAAGAAAAAGTATTTAAAACGAACGATTAAAATATTCTTGTGTACATTCGTGTTATCTACATAGGCTTTAATTTTTTAAAGCACTTCGCGTACGGTGTTTGTTATGAACGTTTTTCGGATTTGAATATTTACTACAAATTTTAGTCGCGTATTAGTCGTTACATTATTATAATTTGTAAGTATTTATTCTTTACGTGGGTAGGTGATATCTTAGACTAGACTACAAACTTTAATTTTTACTGGATCCTTATTTTGTAGGTACTACAATTAATGTCAAATTTGTGTTGCATTATTTAACTGCAATAATGTATAAATACTTCAGGTTTTTTGGTAAATTTAGTCTTTAAAAACGAGATCTAAAATTATTTCTAATTCAGATCATTTAATATAATATTATAGGTATGAGTTTACAAAATTATTAATATTGGCTTTTTTTGACTTTGTTAATGGTTTTGCATATTTAAAATGCCTGTTCTGGTATAAAATATTTATATATATCGTAAGAATAAATCAATATTATATACATCAGATATTGGAGTATTTTCATATCGCCTTATCACTTTTTAATAAATTGTTATATCATAATAATAATATACCACAGTCCACAACTATTTGACCGATGTTAAATTATAGAAGTTGAATTTTTGATAAATGTTCGAGACAACGTATACAGAAATTTCCAAAACGTAATAATTTTAAAATTAAAAATAAAACCTAAATATTATGTTAATTGTTTACACATAACTTATGGCAATGCATTAAATTTGAAAATATTTCCATTGTGTATTATTCAATATAATGGCATATTATAGGTACTGCTATATGGTGCTGTATATATGATATTATATAAAAAATGTAGGTATTTGAGTATTTTAGTATAACTTATAATTTTCGACGGTCAGACTTTTTCTTCTAACGCCATTAACAATTATTATGCATCGGACTATGTTTGTATAAATGTATAATACATTATACCGGTACATAATATCGATTCATTGGCAAAACTTTTCAATTTTTACTCTGGCCTGCGACATTGGCCAATACTCACCTTGTTTACACACTTTTGGAAATAAAATTCAGATATATATATATATATATATATATATATATATATATATATATATAGGTGACACATCGACCTATCTGCTATGTAGTAGTAGGTGGAAAAGCGTGAGACTGGATGCGTAAAATAATTTTCAGCCATTTTATTATGGCTGTGTATCTACAAACTGTTCATGTTTGTATATTATTTTACATGGTATCTCTCGAAACATTAATCGTTGCAGATAAAATAAAAAGTTATATATCTCATATTATAGAAACTAATTGCGAATTATTCGATTAGAGTGCCTACAGTACACTGCAGGTTAACGTGTTAATTTTAATTTTTTTTTATCAATTTTAAATGTAACAAATTCCTAAAAAAAAATAAAAAACGTCATCTAAATCAGCAATATCGTATTTTATTTTATTATAAGATAATATTATGCTGTACCTACGCGTACATCAAATTTGAAATAAATAAATAACAAACGATGTCGGCGTGCAAAAAAAAAATAAATATATTTTAATGATAAAATAAAAATCTACATAGTATTATGGTTGTGTGTATAGAAATATATACCGCGGTGTAAAATGTAAAAATATTAAGTTTTACATATTGCGTATTTACTTTTTAACATAAAAAAAACGAAGGATTGTGCGTGAATAAGGATAGTACTATAAGACATTAATATTTAATATTATGGAAGGATCAGACATTTGGTTAGACCTCGGATTTAAAGTGCACCGAGAATATGATAAAAAAAAAAAATGAATAAAAAGAGGGATAAAAATAATCTGAAAAATATAAATGGATTTTTCATTTTTAGTCAATAGAGAATAAAATATTTTTTTTTTAATAATATAATGCACTTATAACTATAAATACATTATTTAAAATGAAATAAAATTATCATTCTCTAATTCCGCAATAAATACATATTTTTTTAAAAATATTTTTTAATTTTATTTTTATCTCAATATAAATTATGTGGAATAATATTATTAGAACATAATATATTCTAATCACATTAGTTAATATTCGTATTTATTAAGTATTTCAACCAATATTATATATAATTATATATATGTGTGTGTGTGTGTGTGTGTGTGTGTGTGTGTGTGAATGTAAAAACTTTATACGATTTAATCCTATTGAAGTATAATCCGATACAATACAATATGACGAATATTGGAATATGTGATGATCACAGATCAGCAGACGGCGTTGATGATGTTCAATAGTATCTAATTATAATTTATCATTATTTAGGAAATCTCCTTATGTATGGCTTAATGGATAACTAGCAATTATGTATATATAATCTCGTTAATTCCACTGAAAAGCATTTCGTAACAAAATTGCTTGAGGCATACATAATAATATATTGTCTTCCGAACTTTTACCAGTATTAAGCTGCACACCGACGATAGATAGTGGATTCATGACATTTTCACGATATCAAAATACCATAGTCCCACGTCCGTGTCAAAAATAAAAAATGGAGCTCTTGTAACATAATATGGTTCAATAAAACTAAAAAAAAATATAAAAATAATTAATTAATTAAGACATTTAAATGAAATATGAATTTGGTGTCAAGAAAAATAATGTATAGTCTAATACTAATGAATACTAATATTATAAGTTATAGTATACATTATCATGTGCACAATAGCCGTATAAATTATCCCTTTTGATGAAACGGAAATAATTATTATCAATGGAAACGTAATATTTTTTTCAATTTATTACGATCTAAACGACTATTCGCGACATTCTATTAAATAAATAATAGCATGTTATAATTTATAGAAAAGGTTCTCATTGTGAAATAAATTTTAAATAACGAGATATTTACGTAGCCACGTCTAAAGTACCGTGTGGTTTAATCGTTCAATTATAGAAGTGCGTCAAAGGGGAAATAATTAGGGTTTTTTTTTTTTTTGTAGTGAAATCGTGACATTATAGTACTCTGCTATTTATACACTATAAAACCTCTAACACGCATACTCATTGCATGCGTTTATGAATAATGTTCAAATCAAATTATTATTCACTCCTTTCTTTGAACGGTATATTAAATATTACAGTCGACCGCATAAACAATCATATTATTATTATTAATCATATTATTATTATACTCACTTCAAACCCACTTTTACCGATGAATAAAAAATTCTATTAATCACATATTAAATTATTAAAACTTGTTAGGGCTGTTTAATGGCGACATGTTTATTGTTGACGATAATCTACATATTATTATATTAACATATATGCGACTACTCTCTAAGTAATTATAAGTTAATTAAATTATTTTTTTTTTTATGTTATTTTTTCATAAAATATTATCGTCAATAAAATAATTTAGGCAAGTGAAAAAAAATCTTGTTTTATCGCTAACAAAGACTCCGATAATTTTACTAGATATTCGAAGACTACAAAGATGGTTGAATAAATACCACATAGGTATCTATCCTATCTACCCATTGTTTTTTTTTTTGGCTTACTATAAACATTTTAAAAGTAATTATTAAACTACTACATTGTGGCGCAAAATATATTTTTATTACAATAACCATTTAACAGCAAAAGCCAAAAGGTATTGTAGTCCTTTTTTTTTCGTAAAGGGTAAAGATAAATTGTGTTGTGTATAACGTTATTAATGGTTTTTTTTTCGAAAAAAATAAATTAATATTGTTTAATATGTTACCTTTATATTTTATAAAAATATTGTATAAGTTGCACTATATGAGATCAATAATTTTTGATATACATTTGGGTAGTTGGAAATAACTAGTATACAAGGGTACAAGATAAAAGTAGGTACCAAAGTAAAATACTTATAATATTTTATTATCACTTATAAGTGGTAACTACAAAAAAAAAAATAGTTACCACTGTAATTCTTATAAAGTCCTTATATTTGTTTTTTTATGAAGTAATTTGTATATTATGAGTTTTATTTTGCACCTTAAAATTTATCTTTTATTTTTATCAAATTAATTTCTACTGTGAATAAAATTGAATTTTATTAGTAAAAATACATTTTTCTTAATTGTACATACTTTTTTACAGAATATTTATTTTATATTAATGCAATATAATAGAACCATATAATACAATTTTTAAATTAAAATATAAAATATATTTTCTTGGCTAAACAAATATTTTTCTCCTATTTATGCATTATGGTTTTCATAATTTGTTTTCAGAAATTAAATTGCTAGAAGGTTGTGTTTGAAATTTGTTTCAATGATTTACACAGAGTAAAAATAAAAATCTTAACTAAACACTCACTGTTCAATACAAATTTTAGGTTACATTGATTTTTAAATTATGTTCTTTAAATCTCATTATTTAAGAATATTTTTCTTAATGAGATTTATTACAAATTGATGTATCCGAGATATTTATTGATTAATGACTCACATGTAACACGTACATAGTTTATAACAAATTTCACCACGAGTAATGTAACAAGACATCTAAAAAATATAAACACAGTTTTATAGATATTTTAAGTTCAAATTGGGATAAAATTAAATATATAAACGAAGATTTATATTTTCAAATACAGTATTTTCGGCAATAATTAATTCAACCTACTATTTTATCAGTATTAAAATAAATTATCAACATTAATAGCAATAATATCATAAAGTATACTTAGTAATATAGGCTAACACATTGCTAAGAATCGTTTTTTGGATGCAATGATTTATTATTAAGTTCAAATTTAACACATACATTAAAGTGACTTATTCAATGACGAAGTACGCACAACAATCCCTACACAGTTAGATTGGTTACATATTTCTCACCTTTTTTATTTTTTTTATTGACAATTTACCATTAAATTGTATTAATTGTGGTAAATGTCTGAAAACAATTATTATATTTAGGTAGAACACTAGTACTCGTTAATGAAACAATGATACAAAAATCACTTTTATAACTAGGATAACAATAACGATACATAACTTGTAATAATGGTCTTAGGTCAAGAGTGTATTAATACCCAATCCTGATGTATTTGTCCACTCTTTATTCATTCTTCATCACTAATTGTTAACAGAAAAATGTATTTGAAGAAGATAATTGCCATGAATAATAATGTGGTATTCAAAGATATATTTTTAAAAACAATATAAAACATTGTTGTTCTCCATAAGGAGCTAAAAAATATTTCTCGTGATAGTTTTATTAGTTGTAAAATGTATTTCATAAAATTATGAATAAATGGAAATGAAAAGTTTTATTTGAAAATTGGCATTATATATTTTAGTTTTTTTTTCAAGTATTTTTTCGATGTATTGTACAAATACGAAAAAAATGTGTTACCCTTGGGAGTGACCACAAAACTCTATATATAAATTTATATATTTTATTATTATTTTTTTTAATTTTAAGTAAGTGAACTTTTTATATTTTTAATTTAATACCCATACAGGCATATATAGATACAGTTTACAACTGAAATAACTTATGATGCTAAAAACAAATCTAGATTGTGTGGTCGTTGAATAGTCCTACTGCTGGTTCAGAATCTATTAGCAACAGTGTTGAGCCCAAATATTTATTTTTTTTTTATCTAGATAAAGATAAATATAATAGACCAAAAATCTATTTATAAATAAAAATAAACTCCATTAAAATTATCTATTTAATAGACAAAAGATAATCGGAATTCATCTAGATAAAAAAACAGATAAATTTAAAAAAAAACAATGATTTAAAATTGTATTAGTTAAAAAAAATGTACCAGGCTTATCATGTAAACAATATTTTGTATTTGTGTCAACTGAGGGATTTATTTTCAACGAAATAATCATTTTTTAGTTATTTATAATTTCTTTAGAATTCGGGCTTTCCATGTTTTACCTTACACATATATAGCTGTCAGCTTTTTTTCCTGATCCTTTTACCAGGAACTTAAATAATATTAAAATTAATTAAAATCAATTCAACAACATAAAAAAATATCTAAATGTACCACCCTTATAGATACAAACTGTATAATATACAGTAAGATTTCTAAATCTTACTAACGAAACAAGAATATCTTATATAGGTGCCAGATATTCCGCTCGTTAGTTATAGTGTTCTTATTGTGCACATTTTATTTATTAGGTATCACATCACGCACGTACTTCCCAAAATTAATAATTTCAATAATTTCGTATAAGAATATATTATGTTCAAATAATAAAATTAGTGTTATTTTATACATAAATTTATTTTCAATGAGTTTCTATTATTATTTAATATTATGTTGTGTGTTCAGCACCAAGTATCGGTATTATTGTAAAACGTTGTCTATACAATATAATATTTTTCGTTTTGATGCATTTTATGTGTAAATAATTTTCATATGTCTAATTTAATGGTTGTTTTATATAACAGTTGCTATAATTTCGTTTAAAGTAAATTATGATATTTCCAACAAACAGTGTAATTATAATAGTCTGACATAAGCATGGGTATTATAATTCTATGCTTGTAACTCAGTATGAGGTCAATTCGGCAAAAACTGTAAATCTCAGTTTAAATCTGTGTATGTTAAGGTGGTAAAGATTATATCAGTGATGTCTATTCACGTGTGTGGATGTGCACAGTTATAATCTGTAGTTGAATCTACACGAGTTGGTGTCAATGTTATACACAGTTGTATGTCGATTAGGTTGTTGATTTTGATTTAAAAACTTGACAATTTAATAAAAGGTTATGGGACTAGTCTAAATTAATTAAAAATTATAATCGTAATTAACAAAAACTGTTGTGAAATTGATTTATAAATTTTATATTATCTATATAATTATGTTTAATGAATAACATTATAATAATATATTTGGCGTTTGGGTTTTTAATGTCATAATGTTTGAGATACGTGGGTGTCTATATTTAAAATTAAATTACACACACTGTCTTGTAAATAGCAAATAGTTTTACGAAGCAAGATGAATTCCAAATATTATAGGGAGGGTTTGTATTCATATAATAATATTTGTCCTCTATTTATTTTTTTCTCTTTAACACTTTATATTTTTATATCATAAAAAGATATAAAAAATATTTTAAATATCGAAACAATTAATTTGTCGTAGAAATTTGAGCACTTCTTTCATTAAAATAAATTGTATTTTAAAATAACTTTGTAAAAAAAAAATAATTAATTTAATTACGCACACCTGTAGGTAATAAGAGTTTAATAAGAGTTTTTTGCGTTTACAGAAAATTTGGTATCAAAGAGTTTGGCCGTTTTTGCAACACGAAATGTTAAAACCAGATGTTTCGGCAGCAGTCTTACACCCAGTAATATTCTTAATACAAGAGTCCACTCTTGAGGACTACGAAACACTCATGTTGCCCGCTATGAGGTATTATATTCATAATTATTATATTTAAGTTATATATATTTTATAATTTACCTATAATTTTCAGTAAAATATTCAATGGTCCAAAACATGTTCCTGTGCAAGTGATATTATTGGAAAACTTGCATGTGATATTAGAAAAAACGCCAAGGGATGACATCAGAAAAGAAGTACTTCCTTTATTGTACACAGCATTTGATTTTTCAGACATAGAAGTGCAGGTAAATTGTAATTACGGTTATCTTAACTAACATGGTTGTTACTTAAATTAATACAAAGACATGAAATTCAAACTAGGGGCGGCATTTAATATTATTATTTAAACATTATTTCAATAAACACCAAGTCAACTAGTTAGTTATTCAAAAACAAATTAATTAATTATAATATTATGATAAAGCTAACGATAAAAATACACAATAATTTTAACCTACTTGGTTATTTGTTTATGCATTAATTGTTTATACTGAGAAGTTTTTGTTTCACTAATACATAAATACTAATTGTTTCCATAAATTAAGCACTGAGTAAACTAACTAAATGGTTCACGTAACACGAAAAGGGTTTATTTTATTCAGAATTACGTAGAATAGATTTATCACTAAGTTACAACATTTTTGCACAAAATCGTAGAGTAAATAGATATTAAAATTTAAAAATATATTTAAGATCTGAGATAAATTATTATTTTATATTATAAATTTTTCAATTAGGTAAATTTGTTCAAAACTAAATTTAAGAACTACTTAAAAAAAACAAAATATTTACGTATAATTTATTATTTAAATCTATTAATAATTTTGATTTAATCAAGCGTACATCTCTATACACCATGTGTACTTTTTTTCTAAAACAATTATTAGAACTATAGTGAGAATATGATATATTAAACCTTAAATTAAACAAAATATATTTTATTCATTTTATTTTAAATTTTAAACATTATAATTTTAAAATTAATTGTAAAAATACACTACCACATTAAACAAAATATTTAACATGTTTTTGTTTTATATGGTTTAAGCAAAATTGTACCTACTCGATCATTACGAACAAGACAAATAAGACTTAATAAATTCAAAAACCATAATTTTATTAGACATGTTTAACACACCTAATGTTAAATATAACAATTTAACTGAGCGTTTTTAGTCAGATATAAATAATAACACATAATATTTACTTGGTTAATTTTTATTCATAATATATTTATTTATTCCGTTTTTAGTTTTAGTAAAATATATGCATGACTATTCAAATATACGAAGAAATATAATTTTAAATTTAAACTAGAAATAATTGCATTTGGACATTTGAGAATCATGGACAATATACAATATCATTTTAAATACTACATTTCGAAAATATAATTTCAACAAAAATAAAACAATTCTTGGAAATTATAAAAACCATAATATTATAAAGTGCATAAATAGTATCATGTATACAATATTAATATCAACATCTGTGATTCAAGAATGACATATTAGAAATAAGATAACAGACATAATGAAATCGTTTATTGTTCATTAACGTATACAGATAATGTTAAACGTATTCAATTGATCTATTTTGAATTACAGAATTTTTATGAGTTTTACATATATTATATGAACATTTACAAAGTCATCAGAAGGTTAATTCAATTTCAAAACTATACTAAGCCTAGATTGTGATCAAATATGCGTTATATACATTATTATCATTATATGTATAAGTATATTTTATATTTTTTAATTTATAAAATGTCTATTCTAAAAATATTATTATAGTTGTGTTTCCTTAACTTATTTTCTAAAATCTTTCAACAGCCCTGGTATAAAGTTTAAATCTATACCCAATTTTCCGAGTATTTCAATAGACTTTGTTGTCTTTTTTCTCACACCAGATATGCTTGCATTATAATTATCATCACGTCAGCTGTCTGTGATTTAAACATATTTTTCAAGTTTCCTGCCAATATTTGTTTCATAAAATAAACAACGTGATTAGTAATATTTTATTGATAATATTTCGACTTCAAGTATAATATAGTTCAAATACAGAAATTTAATTAGGACATGAGATGAAAATTCTGTTATATACCTCCTATACCACCCCTCTCCCGTAAACTTCACATACCCTTGCCACGAAGCTACTAATGGAAAGCATAGCCAACAAGATACATGTGCATGTATTATGTTCCAGCTCAAAGCAATTTTCTGTTGATATTGTTAGAGGAAAATAATACCTGGCTTCATTTTATGCACGATTCACCATTTTAAACAAAGCCCGCCTACTAGATTAATATTCTTTGAGAATTTGTACGAATTCAATTAAATTATAACAAGCATAAAATTAAAACATTTTCTACCCAATCTAATATTTAATTTTTAATGGATTTTTCCTTCTGTTCTACATGTTTCAAAATGAATATCACTAAGTCCCATCGCACATCGTTTTAGAAATGCAGACTATTTTTAATCAAATCTGAGAAACAAAATAGTATGCGATAAATATATATATATATATAGCTCATACCAAGAAGGGTTTTTAATCCTTAATTGGTAGTTGAGATCACGTTTCATAAAATATGACAACAACCAATAACATGTTTTATTAGTATGCCTACATTAAATAATTAATTATTCTTTGTTCTTCATTATATTATTTTATCCGAATAAGAAATATTAATAACATACACAAAACACTTCCCACCACTAATTAAAAAGTTCCTGATCTCCCTAGATAGAGTCCACAGTGCACACCATGAAAATTAATGCTAACAATTAAATACGAGTACATATTATCAATTAAAAAAAAAAAAAATAATTAATAAGCCGGTTAATTTGAGTATAAATTATAAATCGTACAATATAATATTATAAATACTGAAATAATACTTAAAAATATTTTGTTTCGCGCAATATGTCATGCCAACGGGTATCGTTGTTAAAATGAATTATACACACAGGTTTAATAGTACTTCATAAAACGTCTTGCCTCTTATTCGATTCCTCGTTTCAAATTCCACCGTATTGTAAATGTATACAAATGGAAAGATTCTTTAGATTGTGTGCACAGTTACTGAACGAGTAATTTATGTGTTATTTTGTCAGGAATATATTTTACCAAAGCATAGAATACCAATGTCTGAGGTATTTACATTCCTCCTTACTTCCAATTAATGTATTCCTATGAATTAATAAATATTTGTATAGTTTGAATGACTAAATTTAATTCATTATATTTAGAATCAAAGTTGAATTAATTTTTATTTTAAATGTCCTTAGTAATGTATAAAACAACATAAGTGTCTGATTTAATACACAAGGTAATAAATGATTACTTTAAGCAATGTTTAAATAACTGAGATTTATTAAATTTAACACTAAAGATATTTCAATGAATTCATTTTTGAAGTGGTAAACAGATCAAGACGAATTCCTAACATCTGGTCTCGGTATTCTGTCTGGCTTTTCATTATTTTTCTTTGTTGTTAGACTCTTTGTAAAACTTGTGAGAAATTGTAATAATTCTTTATAATTTTATTGTGTTTTATATATTTTACTTAAATATCGTAAATCATTTTAATATTTGTTATTCAATAACTGATATTATATTCAGGTATATATATATATATATTTAAACGATAGAAATATAATGTAAAAATAAACAAAGAAAAAACAGCTCAATACATTTTATTAAATATTTTTAAAAATAATCATCATATTTATATACTTGTATTATGTTTTTTTTGGAATATTAATTTAGGTTGTTAAATATTTTGTTTATTTTTATATATTTAATATATTTTGTTGTAGATACTTGTTGTATTTAATTTATTATTTTATTTGTATCCATTATTAAGAATATTATAGCTCATATAAGTTATTTTTAGTAAAATATTTATATGTAACTATATTTTTTTATCAATTAAGTACAAAAACTTGATATATTATTCCAAAAAAAAAATAAAACAAATATTTTCACCAATTAAAAAATATTATACTACAGGCTATAGAAATTATTTTATACAAAAAAAATTAATGTTAACTATTCAAATGCATGTCCGCGAAGTTGGTACTCCAATTTTGACGATCGATTCCAAAAGTGGGCCAATATATTTCAAACTCATAATTATATCCTGAAGTAAAATAACTTGATCAAAAAAAAAAAATAAATAAATAAATAATAATAAAATTAAAAATATATATTGAATTTTAAATTCTAAAACTCAATTTACAATTATTTGAAATTAATTTGTAAAATGTAGACACATTTTTTTGATCGATACGACAAAATCAAAGGACAAAGTCAACTTCACTTACATGTCAATTCATATCACATTGTAAATATTTTAAGTATACAAGATGTAACAAAATAAACTGACAATTAAAATAACTTTTGTTCTAAGCAATATATATTTAAAATTTTTTTGTATATTTATAATTTATAGAAGATTGCACTACAAGCACGGTATAAAGTAGTTGATTTTAATTTTTAAATATTTACTAAAAATACATTATTATTAAATATTTTTGAAAAAATTCAAAATGTTAATTTTTAAATCTAATTTTTAGGAAAATGTTGACTGTAAAAATTTTTATTTGACAGATTTTTTCTGTTACACGCTGTAAATAGAAACGAAATACATCAAATTCTGACTAAATATTTTTAACTTTTAACTAATATCAATTGTGTGAAAAAATAAAAACTAACCAGTATTTTATTAGTAAATTCTACTAAAAAAAATATTACCAGTTCTCTGTTAATAAATGAAAAAAAACATTGTTGCCTCCGACGCACAAATATAAATGCATTTTCATAACTGATTACATTGTTTTTTTTGTAAAACCGATGTTGTTTAGTTTTTTATACATATTGAATAAGTATATTGATTAAACTAATTGAGTTTCAAAATAAAAGAGTAAGGTGGAAAAAAAAACAATAATAATATAATCTATGTTAGCTCAAAACTACGTTTTAATTGCATTAGATAATTAACTGTTTCTTTCGAAATATGACTTAAAGACCATACTATTATATTAGCGATCATCCAAATATAATTATTGTTGCTTTTTAAATTCAATATAAATGTCGAATATTACGTTCTACCTAGCAGTTGTCGTTGTCAACAAAAATACTAGAAGTATCGTAATGATCATGTCAATCGATACTATGTAACCGATATAAGTGTATAAGACCAATAGGTTCGACAATGATTTTACTAAATAGAAAATTACGTTATAAAAGGTGTGACTAACAATACGCGTGATGACAGTGAACGAAATAACGAACACTATTAAAAGCATTGTCGACTAAACATTACCAATTAACAGGATTTATTTGTTTCACTTAAACCACTATCACTCCTCGTCTATATTTGTGAGTTTCAATAAAAAAAAAAAAAGGATGAAACAATAGAAAATGCATGGGTTTAGAGTAGGTTTCGAGGATATATCGTCATTGAGTATAGGTCACTGTAAATATAATTGTTAAATTTTAATTCAACGATAAATCATTGCATATGGAATACAAAATTCTGGAGAAAAAAAACAGTTTGTTAGCTAGTATTTCAAATGATATTTTGTATATTATTTATATTACTATTGGTAATTTATTTTCTGTTAACAAAATTGTGTCATAATATTATGTTGAACTGATTTTTGCATAATAAATAGGTGTTATAGATGATTATATAACAATAACCATTAAAATATTTTATCATAATACGTTGTTGTTATAAACATGTAAGTCAGTATCGACATAACTCAGCACAATGTGAACTGTACAATGTACGGTTATATAAATTGCTCAAAGTTTGTCTAACTATTTCAACAATTGCATTTTGAACAGAATATAATAATATACATGATGGCGAAGTATTTCATGTCCCTTCGATTAAACAAAATAACCGATTACGAAAAAATTGTAATTTTTAAAACGTAATCAACTATGATAAAACTTCAAATATCTATAAAAAAAAAATTGTGCGTTTAAATATTTATAATTGAATGTAATATAAACTTTATAAGAACCGTGTACTCAATTTTCAAACTTTTTGGTAAAAAAAATCTTTTAACTTCAATTATTAAATAAACTAATATGTACAAAAACAAATAAAACTTAAAATTAAGATTGTATTAATATTGGTTCAGCTTTTTAACTTGTAAAAAAAAAACGTTTCAACGTCAATTGAAAAATAAGTAAATCGTTTTAAATGTCTATAAATATTACAAATAATGCAATTTATTTTTAAAAAAATATATAAAATGTCTAGAAGCTTCTAGCTAAGTATCTATGGTTATTTATTTTTAATGATTATTGCATAATTATTGCCATTTCTGCAGCTTTTTTTTTATTTATTAATGTATTTAGTATTTAGATTAAAGTTTTTAATTACTTTTAAGCTTCTGACTATATTCGGTATCAACAAGTATGGTGATTTTTTACCATAAACCACATAAAAGTTTAAGATTCGAACATTTGTATTTCTTTAAAATGGGATGATGAACACAAAAAGATATAAGAAGAAAATCTCTTTAAATCATTGTATAGTGAATATATTATGTTCATGTAATTTTCATGAAAATTTATTTAAAAAATCAGAAAACAATAATGTTAAAATGTATGTGGGTATCTGAGGCTACAACACAACAAACTGCTGACTTCCTTTAATTTAGAGTATCCAGTGTCAGGAAACATTAAAAAAAAATAGTAATTGATTTCACCTAGTTAATTTGAAACAAAATTGAATACTAAGTATTTACATAGAATATCTAAGTATTCCATTTGTTGAACATATTATTAAGATATTATTATAATATTATACGTATTAATTGTAATGTATTTACATAAGATTCTACCTAAAATCAATTTAAAAAATTTCTGAGATGTTAAACGTCAAAATCGATTGTTTGGAACATTAATTATTTTCATCAAAGTACTTTGCAAATAACGAATTACCTATTATCAACTATGTTTTTTTTTCTGTTTCTCGTCGATTTGTAATACATATTGAACCATCGAAAGACTTTTCTATCTAAAGAATGATAACATAAGGAATGAACAATAAAAAATATAGTACCAATAACATAACTAGCATATCACCTCTGAATCTAAAATTATTAATGACTATTTATTGTTCTCAAATCGTTTTCAGTGGCGTTTATTTGTAGGATCGTAATCTCGGCGTTTGAATTATTTCCAACCCGTGTAACTTGTAGAGGTATAATATATAATTGTCTCTTTCAAATAAAATGACAAAAAAGAAAAAAAAATCTCTTATATATCACTGTGATTTGGCGAACAACGTGTTTGAACATTTGTTTGTTCAATCCACGTTCTCGAAGCCCTGAGGGATTTTCACCAACAGCAGAGCAATATTACACTCGGGCGTCTTACTGCACGCTTCGATCTGTTTTATATATAACCAACAAGGAGACCAAACAAATACATTTGTATTACATGAAATTATTAAATTCGTTGATAGCATTATAATAATGTCATGATATAGTATAAATTAGAAAATCAATTTACCCGACTTTAAGGACGACGACAATATTAGTGTATGTATTTCAATTGTGGATATTATGCGGTGCATCCATTGTAAGCACGATACATATTTTTACTCCATTGAAAACGAATAGTTTTACTTAAAAGTCACTATAAAATAATTCAGCAAATCAAAAGTATCTTTCAGTCATATCGTTCGATATTCACAACAAATCTATGAGAAAGCAAACGTTTTAGATTTAAAGTCATTCGTGACATGCATCAACAACGGTCGATAAAAATAAGTAATATGTTTATTTAGTGGTAGCCTTCGAAATAATATGTCGGACAAATGGGAATAAATTACGTTACTTCACCTGAAATTTCAGCTGAATTAATAATACTATAACTTAAGTTCAACCAACATTCACTTACTGATATCTATAAATTTGAGTTGACTCATAAATTACGGTACTATTTATTAGGTATATAAATTAACGTTCTAATTATTGGCATCATTACCTTATACGTAACGATTGGTCAATATACCACAATTAATTAAGTAAATGGTTATATATATATATATATAAGTGTTTTTTAAACTCCATCACCCGAAATATAATTCACACACCTAATTATATTTAATTCAACTATTTATATTTTAATAATATCAATTATGTAGTTAGTTAAGACAATTAATTCTAGATTAAATTTTATTTAAGAAAAAAATTAATTACTATGTGTTATATAAACAAGAATATAATATGTTTAAAAAAACCTTAAATTATGATTTATGACAAATAAAAATCATATTTATAGATTTTTAGTGAAAACTATTAATTGTTTCTCAAAATGTGTATTTAATAATTTTATAGCAACTTAAACGATTTCATTTTTAACATTATATTTATACAATTTATACATATAATTAAAAATTGACATGGAAATAATTTGAACCTAACTTTTATAACATTGTATGCTATTACAATGTACGTAACACGACGAAACTATTATAAACAATCAGAAAAATATCCACAAAAATAGTTTCTATTTCTGAAATTAAAATTTGAATCCATTATTTAAAACTTTATATTGGAAATTCCATTTTACGGGAACAAAATTGCGTTGACTTTTTTTTTTAATCGTTTCACATCCGTTACCACATTATTAATTCGATGTTTATAAAGAATATATATAGGTGTTATTATTGAGTACTAGATTACAGAATTGGTGTCAATTTTTAATTTTGACAAAAAAAATAAAAAAGTGTTCATAACTGTTTTTATAAATAAAAGAATATTTTGTAAAAATAAAATATATTCATTATTTTCTTTACCTCTATTATAAATTCAGGATTAAATTATCACATAAGTTTAAATCTCGTGCATTGTATTTTTAAATTTTGTTTTAGCTTCATTAAATATTTAAATGTTAATATATTCAACAATTGAACTTGGTATTGGTCGAAAAAGATTTTTTTGACTGTTTTGATAATTTCTTGCTTGCTCTTTAACCAACAAATTCTTAGTTTTAACTAAAAAAAATATATTATCTGCTAATGTTCAATAATTGCTTCAACATACAGATACATAATGTTATGGATTACAAAATCGTTTCTATTAGTTTGATCAATAAATACTACTTAACAGATATATTTTTTATTTCTAACTAGATGACTAGTAACAAAATTATTTAATTAATACCATTAATTTTTCTATTCATAATCACATTATTTGGTATTTATTTACTACTTAATAAGAAAAAAAAATCCGCATATAAACGACTATCAAATTTGCTTTACCTTTTCGTTGCAAAACTTGACAATAAAATAAAATGTATGTTTATTTATTTATTCATTCCAAAATGAATTATGTTACTACGATAAATCCATACTTTATTTTTGGAGATAAAATAAATACGTCGTTTTTACTATTTATAGGTACGAGAGACCTATATATAATGTATGATTTAGTACCCATGTCTTTAGAACAAATAAACATTATAACGTAATCGTTGAGGCCAGTGCTAAAAAATTTATTTTCATAATATTATTATAGTGTAACGATTTCGAATCCCTGCAAGAAGAAGTGCGTTACATTTTTTTTATTTATTGTATCTGTACAGAATTGAGATAGTTATCACGTTATTACTATGTATCAGATGATTCCATGATAATTATTATGCATCGTCGCGGTTTACTGTCGAGAGCGTCGTTGCAAAAATGTATTATTCTGCTATATTATAATAGTAACCATGTCATAAAGTTAGCGATAATCACGTCATGACATAAAATATAATAATAATATGTAAACTATATAATAATAAATCATTATGAATATTGTAGTGTATACAATCTGATGGAATTTAAAGTTGATAAAATCAACATTAAAACATATTGTACCTACATAAACGGGAAGAACGTGTCATATGGCTGTAATCGCGGTGTACTGTCAAAACACATTTTTATACCTTCCAGACGACCACCGGAGGGAGGCATTGAAACATAAGCTCCGATGGCTGATATTTTAGTAATAAAATATGCATGATGCATCGATGCGTGTATAATATAAATTATAGGCACACAAAGAAAAAAATTTAAATACATTTCCCGTGTAGCAAGCAAATGTTAATATTTGTGAATAATACTAATATTATTACCTATGTCCGATGTTTAATCTAATACCAAATATTGTTTACTTAACAAACGGTTTCAATAAAACTGTACACTGGTTTAAATATAATAATAACTTGGGATGGAAGAATCGAGTCGTAAACAATTAGGTAGGATAATATTATTTGGTAGTATATCATAATTACCTCGTTATTGGTAGTGCATTAAAATGTATTAAATAAGCGATATTATTTTTATAATAGAGAGTACACCGATTAAAAATAATTTTGGTCGATTAACTAAGTTGGTGGTGCAATACCAAATTATAATTTGCACATTAATAATAATTTTAGATTTAAATTATGTAAAACAAAGAAGTTTCATTTCATATGTATCGATGCTAATATTATATTAAATAACTATTAACTTATATAATATATGTTTAAAGTTTACATTTCGTATCAGTAAGTGAGTTTGCATTATGTTTTAATGTTTTATCATTAAGGAAATTAATAAGTTCATATATTAATAATCATCAAAAAAAAAAAAAAAAACACTAAAAACTAATTATACTAATTATAATATTAAAATTGTTTATTTAAACTACTATCAATAAAAATATTATGAATGTGTGTATTATTGTTATTGTTATAATTATTTGTTTGATTTACTAGCGTTAATATATTTTCGCGATTAAATGTTTATTTGATTATTAACACTTATCACTCATTGTTCTGTTAAAACATGTGTCTAAGTAAATGTTGATCATACTTCGTTAAAATCAAAGTATTGTTTTAAGATTATTTTGGGGAAAAAGACGATTTGTTTTTTGTCAACACTTAAATCATTATTTTAAAAAAAATAAAAGATAAAAGATATAATATTACAGAGTTATATTTTAATATAATTTACCTTCATAGTTTTCATTTTGTTTGATTTAAAGTTACTAAAATAAGTAAAATATAGCACAACTTTTTAATAACTACTTTTTTTTTAATATATAATATCCAATTTGTTTTATTTTTATTTTTAGAGATATTTTATTTCATGAATACAAAGACTTTTATAATGATTTTTAAATATAAAAGTACAAAGTAATCGAGCAAGTACCCATTTAATTTTAAAATTTGACCCAATTTCAACTATTACCAATTATTTTATATTATGTGCCATTATAGAGATATTGAAAATATTTTTTTAAGTAAAATAACGTTCAATTTATTTGATACTTATTACAAAATAAACATTATATTTCAGTATTTTTAGATTAGAAATTATCTTAATATTTGTCTTGTCAAGAGTATCGTTTAAAATGTCCTCTAATACTCATTTAAAATCACAGAGCACTGTTATAGTAAAATAATAGTTTTCAAAAGAATATATTTAAATGTTATTCATATCACCTATTTTGAATGTAATGTAATATTATTTTACCCCTAACACTATTTTTAAAAGAAACGTTTACATACTTTCCTTAAAAATGTTCTTTAATAGTTGCATGATATAAAATATAAACAAAACAATCAACGAGATTACTCAAAGTAATAATATAATATTTGAAGTAATTTATAAAATTTTAATACAATAAAAATACTAAATAAACCAAGTAAACTTATAATTATTTTAGTTGAAAATAATCGTATTTATATAAAAACATTATGTTTCGATTCTAATCTCGTAATACTTAAAATAATCATTGGTTTGGTGTTATTTGTACGTTAAACCAGTAATAGTGGTCTAATATTGATTAATATTATTATAACCATCCATATTAATATCTTTATATTGTATATTTACTAGAGTGCTGCCGTATTAGCTGTAACTAACGTTTCTCAATACATGGATGATACAGCTATAAGAAGAATGGTGCTGCCTAAACTTAAAATGGTGTACGAAACCAATCCCAACGATTTGAAAATTGTTTTAAATATATTGGCGTGTCTGGAAATCATACTGCACAGGCTTGAAAAACAACAAATTATCGAGGATGTTCTACCATTGATTTGGATAGTGAACCAGACAGATCCCGAAGTGATAGCAAGAATAGCAGGTAATAAAAATAACTATTGTCATTACTAAATACCAAATATGAATTAAATCACATTCATTAAATAATACTACGTTTATTGCATTTCTTACACATTGCGATTTAGTATATTTTATGTTTAATAATTTTTATATTAGTATTGTATTATTGAAAAAAAAATACTATAATATCGTGTTCTTAACAACTTAATTACAATCACACGGCATGTTAGATAGACAATATTTATCAACACGTCTATCAAGAATATATTTTTCCGAATTTTCTAATTTAAACTTTAAGTACATCGAGTCTTGCATACTATATATTATACATAAAAGTTAGTGGATATAACACAATTCCAAATATTCATTCAAAAATGAAACCTTGCGAATAAGGAAATTATAATCATTACAAAAAATTTAAGTTTGCATTTAAATGTATATAGATATTGCCTTTCGAATAAATAAATGAATAAAATGGATATAATAGTTTTTTTTTTATTAATATAATTATAATTTAAAAATACTTGTGTGTTTCAAGGATAGTTATTGTGTCAATGTGTCAGCCCACATATTTTTATTTTTGAGATATCATATTATATAATATATTTTTGTAATAATAATACTGAGTTATATAAAAATAAATATTTACATAAGTATACTCAAATATTATTGGCTATTTTCTAGATAATTTTAAAAATTAAAACTACTAAAATAAATTTAATAAAAAATTACAAATAGTTAACATCTGATAAAAAAGCAATATGTTTACTTTAAAAAAGGCCATTTTTATAACTTCAAAAGAGTGGTGACTGACTTATGCATCTAGGTCTGACTACTTTTATGGACTTTTATAAACTTTAACTAATCGTATTGTTATCAAAATATCAGTTCTTAAACAATAAATGCGATGGAAGAAATCGTCTACCGTAAACATTAGCCAGTAGAATTCTATTAGAAAATAATACAATACAGAACCACAACATCTCATATTTATTATAATGCATAAAGACAATATACATAATATAAGTGATATACGCCAATTTTTTTACACCGTATGACACATTCACATATAGTGTGAAAACATTTTATAGATGTATAACTCTTTTAAATTGAAACTAAAAACTTACCTCTTAGATATTATTTGGTTCAGTTTTAATAAGTCTACGTAAATAGTTTTATAATAACTTGCGCCTATTTTGTTAAATATAATAATTTATATTTTACGTGTATAATATACTGGTAAAAATTATGTTATATTACATACAATGTGATTTTTTTCTAAATTCTATGATCTCGAAAATTGTATTGCTCTTTTTCTGAGGTCTATGTTGTTAAGTAAATGCTAAAACAAAGTATAGTAATTAAATTATACACTCTTCTTAAGAAAACTCACTCTTTTTCCCTTTTGGTATTAATGATTTTATAAATTGCTGTTGAAAGCTAGTGCCACTGAGATCGGAACAAATATAAATGATTTTTTTTTCCAAATAAAGAATAATTACAACGGCGTATTCTTATTTGTCCTAATCCTTATTCCTAACCACCCAGTGCGATGTTTCACTGTCAGTTCATTTTTCCGGTTAATTCTTCTTTAAAAGTTAAAAAAATACATTAAATAAAAAAAAATAATAGTAATACTAATAATATTGTAAAATAATAAAAATATATTTTATCTTCAAAGAATGTTCAAACGACGTAAGTTGCTTGAATAAAGCTAAATATCTATTATTAATTTAGTAATTTGATATACATTTACAAATGAATGCAAATATATTTAAATATCTTCACCGATTGCTTATACAAAATACTCTTGCTAATAGTGTAAATTTTATTATCTACACAAATTCAAAACTTAATTTTTTATGAATTAGTCATTATACAATGCAATATTGAAAACGATTTTTGTTTTATCATTTGTTATTTTTCACCCCTTTAATAATATATACAATGTTACATAGAAATAATTTAAAATATGATTCGCTGACATTTTATAAACAGACGATTTACCTAACCTGTGCGAGATATGAGTGATACAAAAATGCAATTTTATTGTGCCATCTGTGTAGCAGTAAGCATGTGAATCAATTAATGTTTAGTGGAGTAGGTAGCAATTGAGTGGTTACATTTTGATACGTTATTTTCATATCTCACATTTCTGTCTTTCTGCTTTAGACATAGTATATTATCTAGTTGCTTCTACGTCAGTTACTTCTTCCTGTGATATGCCATTATCGATATTATATTGTTCCACAACATGTCAGCATGTTTCTCATCACATTATACAATTCCTGTTACGTCGATATTATGAACACTATACGAATATTATTTTCAAAATAAAACTAAATTTACTAAAAAATATATATAAATTATATATAAATTTGCAGTGTATGATATAATTTATTCTTTGGATTAGTGACCTGCTTATGAGTTGCAATATCGAGTACATCTACAGCGTATTAAACATACACGGTTTATAGTCTTGTGGCACACGAAATATATAGAAATTATTAACGAGAACAATATGAAATAATGCGTACAACACTTCAAAAAATATGGATTATTATTATTTAAAGCGAACGTATGGAAAAAAATATATGTATATACACATACGGCCTCGTAATTTTAATCTCAACTACTCAACCCAATTCCATTTTATTGATTTTAAATATTTTGTTTAGTGAATAACCCATAGTATAACTTTTATAATTGTATTTTATGCAAATATAAACAATAAAAACCTATAAAAATTTTCAGTCATATACAGTATAATTTTGCGTGACAAGAAATACGGTCTATCAGTAAATATGATAGCAACGAAAATAATGCCAACATTAATTCCGCACACAATGAATCCTGGTTTGAATTTAGAACAATTCCAAACCCTTATTGAAGTTCTACAAGACATGCTGGAACAGATTGACAGGTAAATAATGAATATTATGCATTTCGTAGTCTTTAGTCGAGATTTTATTATTTAAATGTGTAAATATTATTATATTATAACTTTTATCAAACTATATAATAAAGGTCTATATTTCAATTTTAAATTAAATAATTTAATTTGAACAAAATTATTTTCGTTTTAGTATTTACCCTTACCTTGAGTTTTTAATTTGTTTATTAGTATACGTATATATGATTCATGCACGACTATTTGAGCTATAAAAATGAAATACAATACCAATTGTTTTTAGAAACCAACGGAATAAATTGAAATTGGATACAATATCCATGCAGAGCCCAGATAGACATAGACCTTTAAGACATTTATACAGCTCTGATAATATGCATGCACAAAACTTCAACATACCAAATTTGAAAATTGAAACGCGCAAAACGTCAAGTGCTGAAGATATGGTTAGAAAAAATTCAGCTGGTAAGTTATATCAATGGATAAAAATATAAATTCAGTAATTAAAAAAAAATAGTCTGCAAGTGGGCACTGCTTTGATATACAATGGGTGTTGAGTAGAATCAATGTTATGAATTTGTTAAATTTGAATTCGATGATATAAAATCATTGTATACGAAAATCGATTTTGAGCGAAGAAAGTTTATCAGCCCACATACTAAGTATAATTTAAGATACAATTACTATCAAAATAATTAATTTTACTATTAGTAACACAGTTAGTGTAATTAATTTTTGCAGAAAACATTGCAATAGAAAGTTGATTTGAGTGTATAAAATATAATAATATACTTTAAAAATTTCAAGCACCCACCAAAAATATTTTTAAATTACAACAAAATAAATAACATTGGCTTTCTTCATTTGAATATCTAATTTTGTCTAAATTTGAACTTAAAATGTCTATAAAAAATTATTTTTTTAATATATTCTTTTGATTTTTTTGGTTACACTATAAACTACTTATGAAAAACCTTGTTTTATATTTTCAACCCTTAGCTATAAAAACTGATTATTTTAAACATTTTTAATTACTAAATAATTTGAAAATTTTCGAGATATTGATGAATTTGGTCAAAATTGGAACTTTAAATGCTTATACAGTTTTTTTTGTGTGAATTTGCATCTTAAATATTTTTAAAACTGCATTTAGAACAATTTACGAAAAAACTTGTTTTTAATTTTGAATCTTTAGCTATAAAAATTAAATATTTCATACAATTTTAACCATAAAATAATTTTAAAATGTTCAATGAAGACTTTCGCTCAAAATTTGTCAAAATTTGAAGCTTAAATCCTTATAAAAATTAATTGTACCTATATATTTTAATTACTTTTAATCTTCTGTTAACAACTTATGAGGAATCTTGTATTACATTTTTAAGAAATTTGACTAAACAAAATTCCCGTTTTTTCCTTATTTTTTTTTTTTTTTTGTTTTTCCCTGCGCGTTTAAAAACTATTAGTAATTTTTTTACTTTTGACCTCCCAAAGTACCAATTAGATTTAATTTCCTATCAAAAAAAATACTGATAAAGAAAATCGGAGCAATTTTACTGCACTAAAAACGTGATGACAGACACAAATAAAAAGTAAAAAAAAAAAAACACTCAACATTGTAAAATCAATACTTTCATTGCACCGCTCAGAATATTAAAAAGTTAAAAAAAATTAATAAGCACAGTGATTTATGATTATAAAAATGTTATATAACATATTTTGTCCTTCGTGAGTATTACTATTTTTAAATTCAATTATCACATAAACATATATGCGCTTTGATCCATTCGGTTTTTGTTTAAGACACAAATAAAAGGGCGTCGAATAAGAAAATGTCAAGTGAAACAAAATATATTAAATTTCCTTCCAATGAAAAATCCATTCGACTGTAATGACATCTGGTTTAATAGTTGCAACGTGATAGCAATCTAACATATTAAATCTCATCGCCTTAATGACAAGTCAAGTTGTTCTAGAAAATTGCCAACCATTTTCCGCATTCATTAAATACTTAAGTTAATTTTATTTTTCTGCTTCTTTTATTAGCTGTAAAAATGTAATCATCGTAATATTTTTAGAGCTGTGCAGATTATCTGTGTAAATACCTAGTCTATAGACTCAATGGTATCACATTATCACAATATCAAGTGAAATCTCTTCTGAAATAAAAACGTCTAGAGTTAATTTAACCTCATAGTCATGTCACAAAACAGACTTGAAAAGAAGATAATATTCTTTTAAGGCATCAGATACTATTTTTTTACCACTCAGAGGCAAAAATTATTACTTATAAGACTGAAAATAACTTTACTCGGATATTTTTTCCTTTGGTAGGTACCTTTTTCTCCTTGATGTTGTATATTAGGTTAATCCTTTAATAATAAAAACAGAATATATTATTTCATAATCAGTAAGACATCGTATGTCATATACTATATACCGATAATATTTTACCGGTGAAATTATTTAATAAGATTCGTGATAAAGTGCTGAATTAAAAAAATTAAAACAATTTAGGTATATCACTATTGAATGTCATAAAAATATTTATGTTTTCTTAGTGTTGACTTTTTTTTTTTGGTTAATTGGTTATTATTACGGGTGCATGTGAATTCTACCGTCTGTGCCTTTTTTTAAATTAAACTTAACCGGTATGAATATTTTACCTGCAAAAACTAAAATAAAACTTCTATGATAATAATTCTAATTTCGCCGGTAAAATGTATAATTAAGATTAACCATTTCGAATAACTACAAGTAAATAGTTTACTGTACCGTCCAAAACGAATTAGTTGTAATTAATAGTTTTAAAATATTCAATATAATATGCGATTATATACAAATATATATGTATAGTATTGATATAATTATATATACTTGTACATGTAAGGATGTAGATTTGACCGAGAGTTGCAGTAAATCGCTTCTTTTTTATCGTTTGTTGAATGTAATCAATCGTAACTCGATTATTGTTTGTTTATATTTTTTACTTACATATTTTTACATCATCGATGTGGTTATTTGCACATACAATTAAATTCAAGATTTAAAAAAAAACTATTGAATTAGTTCGGTGGAGATCAATTTAATTTATAAACATAAAAAATGTACTGACTGTTTTTGTTGAAGATGCAAAAGATTCCTTGTATTATTTCTGGAAGTTGATGTTTGTTTGTAATAGTTCGGTATAATTTTGATATTCAAGAAGATATATGTGTTTGACTGTAATGAGTACTGTATGTAATGCAAGTTGAAGTTCAGCTGAAACTTTCTATGAGGTGTACGAGTATAAAAATCTGGTCTATTCAAAGGTTGATTATATTATAATTTCGTGTTATGTGCATATTATGACTGGTTTGTGCCACAATAATAATTCTATTGTGAATCAAGCAGTTAATTACTGCTTGATCTCTCTAAGTTTATTTTTTTGTAAATTAAGCTATTGGTTTTTTCATTCAATAATGTAATTGATATATTGTAATTGTCGGACATTATGTTTGTTATTTTGTAATTCGTAGTCCGATATACTAGTGCATAATTCTAAATCGGAGATAACTGAAGCCTTTTTTGCCTTTTTGATCAGCTTTTTCAATTATTCTGACACAACCGGAAATCCATTCAGATAACTATTATATTTATGCGTACATTTGGTCCGTTAATTATTTGAACGACAATTAGTTGCGATGTTTTTCAATTGTGCATGACGATTATAGTGCTTAGAAAATTCGACATTATTAAATATTTCTTATTGTCATCAACATGAATGCTTTGGATGGCTTTGGATATTTCTAAGAATTCTATTGTGAAAATACTGCACACTATTTAATTGAAATTTAATATTCCAATCGTTTAAAATCACGACTAGTCTTGATTTTTAATGCGTTAGTAGTTTAGTACCTATATATATGTTTGTAATCCGGTTATAAGTGAAGTTATAATTGAAAAAGGCTTTTATAAATGTTTTTTTCCCATGATATTTTTGTTATGTCTAGTTAAGTTAAGGAGATATCTTGTCAAGGAAGTATTTTTAATTTGATGTTTTGGATTATGTTTTTATTTTTGATTTTCTTGTTTAAAATAAACCCTTATTGTCTTATCTACGTATAGTGATGCACTATGAGATAAGCTCATGAAATTTTTTTAGAAAAAACATATAATTTTTTTTATCTATAAGCTAATCAACAATATTTTTTGTTTATATCCAAGAGTTCTTTAATATCTGTATGGAAGCTAATCAGTTTATTAACGTTAGTGGATATTTTTTTTTCCCGAAAGCCATGTTGGTAAGTAGAACGAAAGTTGTATTTTTTGTTTATTGTAATCCCATTTTTGCGCATTGATATCAGGAACGAAATAAGACAAAATAAGCCTTCAGTCGTTGTATGGTATCGATCATTTTTTAGTATCGGAATCACTAATACCTGTTTCCAACTATCCGGAAAGGTTTAATGTTTTCATAATTTATTAGGTATTCTAAGAAGGATTAATTTTGCGTTAAATAGTAAATTTTGGATTAATGCATAGGGTATTAATTATTTTAAGGGTATCCTCTTCTTTGGGCTACAGTTTTTGCTATTATTATGACTTAAATTATTATTTAATTTATGTCTAGTGAAAAGCTCATTAAACGGATTACAAAAAAATGATTGATATTAATGCTGTATTCATATACTATTTGATTATCTTGTTGAAATTAATTTGAATTGATATAAAATTGTTATATATTTTTGTTTATTTCTACAATTTAATTGGAATTTAATTAAAATGGTTCCCTTATAAGGATTTCTATAGTTTATCAATATTTTAATTTGTTTCTTTGAATACTTTTACTATGCTCCACAACTATTTAGAGCTTGACTTTGGTGTTAATATGGAAGTAAAGTGTTCCCATTAATTGAATTCACCTGTTTTAAGTATAATATTACATGCTTACATTTTGACTTTATTAAACACTATTAGATCGATTGACTATTTAATTTTTTAAATTGATTGAATACATTTTTTTTTTTTTTTGTGATGATTTCATATTCAATTTAAACTGAGTTTTTCTTATTATTATGGCATACATAATAGCTATGGTAAATAGTGTAGTATTGTAATTAATATTAAAGTTAATGGATATTGAATTAATTATATATTTTTATTTCGTCATTTAATGATTTAGAATACATTAACCAGTTTGGATTTTAGTTTTTTGGTGTGCCTCAATACATTTAATACATGTACGGTTTATTGAATTAGTAATGCTCTACACCATTAATATTTTAAAATCTATATTATGAGATATCGCGGTGATTTTATTTGAATTAATCTGATTTAAATCTATGACGATTAGTTGATTATCAGAATATGGATAAATTGACTGGCCTCAATATCATAGTTTGTTAGTGTAATGTATTTAAGGTTATAATACCAGGTGTGCGATTTTATTTTCGTACACTGGACTAAAGTAGAGATGTGTCATTTTTTTATAAAAGAAATATCTGATGGTATCGTTAGACAGAAATATCTTATAGTTAACAGATTGATTGAGTCATTGATTATTAATATCGAAGTAGGTCATTTTACAATGTCTTCGTGTATAAGATCACGTGTCTTTTAAAATGTAGTATATGGTCAAGATCATTGGCGATTGAACCAGTTATAATGAAAAAATGGTCTTTTAGGTATGCTATTGAATTTTAATTACAATAAGTATAATACTGGACTGTTTAGGATATTTAGGAAAAATATGTTAGATAAAAACACTAATATTTATAAATATGTAAAAATGTCTTTACTTTGCTCAGCATGATAGAGTTGGGATACGTTTATGTATGGATTTTCATTTGTGTTTATCGGTTTACTGTAACTAACATCACGGGTGTCACAGAAGCGGTAACGGCCACTACGTTTTCACTTCCCTCGACCTCTATACATTAAGCTTCTGATCTTCTTTCTAATATACATTTTCAAAGTTTCTTCATACACCACTTGAAATTGCTCTTTCATTATCATACTCTAACGCAGCCATCCACTACACCAGATAATTTGTGCCACCGATATAACATATTCATTTTAACTATAAATAATTATATTTTCTCAAAACATTTTTTTTAATATTTTCTCCTATTTTATTACTTACGGTTGATATATATTGTAAATATTGTTCAATTTTTAATTACTTTGAATGCATATTCTAATTAGGAATTCATAATCTCTATCTATTGCATTATTGCCATTTTGGTGTTTAGTTTAAGAACATTAAAATTACATACAGATTTGTGAAACTCTTAAGTACATTGTAATATGACCTCGTCTTCGGCCTTTCCTAAAGTATAAATGGTTTTTTTACATACAATTGTATAGAACTTTTGCAGAACCATATTTTTTTGACGAATTACGAAATGAGTTTTAACAACAAAATTATTTTAAGAAAAAATCCTTTTTTAATTTCTTTTTACTATATCTACACCAAAGTTAAGATACATTGTGGTGATAAGAGCACTTGATAAAAAAAAAACAAGTAACTTCAATAATATATATATATATTATATTTACCTATCTTATTAATACACTTTTTATTTCAATACTTAAAGTCAATTTTAGATACTTTATCTCATTATATATAAATAAGAATCATATCATGTGCGTAATCCTATTTGAATTTTGTATCAGAAAACAGGTATAGTTATGATTATCTAAATTAAAAATATCAATGTCCAGCCCTCGCCACTTATATAACAAAATAAATAACGTTTCAAATTTTCTGTACGAAAGAATATTACCCAAAAACGTTAACATCATATCACACCAGCATTCTATTTGCTCTTGTATACGAGCGTATACAATTAAATCGATAACATTTGTATTATTATAAACTTGAGCCAACAATTTTGAAAAATGTGCAATTTGCTTTAAGATTTAGGTATGAATTGTAGGTTAAGTAGGCTAATCACTGTTGTTGAAGCCTTAAAAAAAATATTTTAATAAAGACAACCGTTTTCCGGCTTCCGCGTCCAACAGGTAGCTGGTGGTTTGGCGGTTCACCTTCCGGTTCTGACAGCAACTTCTTGCGCGTAGTCAGTTCATTTCCAAATCGCCGGCTGTCTGACAACATGTTGAACACGCCGAAAATCCGCGTGGCGCCGTCGTGTGCTTCTTCGCCGGGAAGCACACCAGTCGGCACCGGTCTGCCAATCCGGAGACACTCCAATGTCGAGCGCCGCGGGTCCACCATCAACCTGTCACCACCATCGGTAATTATTATTGTCATTTTAATAATTATTAATAGTTGTAGAATTAATGATATTATATTTAACGCGGCGATATGGTATTATTATTATCAACAACGTCAAAGAAGCGTAAATATTAATTGTAGTGCGCGTCTCACACATTACATCATCGTAAATATTGTTGCCATTAGTTTTTATTACATAATTATGTTACTGTTATATTATATTATATATTATTATGAGTTGTTTGTATTTATTTCGATTTTGTGCAAGTCGCTTGTCGTTGCATTATATATATATATATATGTATGTATGTATGTGTTACATCATATATATATATATAATATATACATAAACTTTAATATAGACATGTATTGTATAGAATGATGGGCCGTTGTAATATACAAACGAACCAATAACGCTGTGAGTTATTATTACATTATATTCTGGCCTTAATGTTTTTTTCCCCCAGAAAATGATGATATTATTTCAATGTAATATTATATTTTCGGCGACTTGACATTTTTTGTTTTTGATGACGCTTACTGTGGATGATATTATGTGTCAGGCGAGCTTTTAAATTGATTTTTTGCGCAGGGCTATCAGTACTTCAGACCGATTAACGGACACGATGGGTCCACACTGTCGGTGCCATCATCGACGTATGTAAGTCATTATAACGAATGAGAAAGCCGATGAGTGTTGCATTAAACGGTGTCCGCTGTCAGTGTATATTTTATTTTGAACGCCAGGCCTATAATATGCGTTCGCTCAGCATGATTAAAATTAATATTTCTATTTTATAATTTATTTCATTTATACAACGAGGATGTAAAACATTCGAGATAAATGACGGATGGTATATTTCTTATATCATTTTTCGTATGATAATTATGATGACATCAATCCAACCAAAATCAAAATAATCACATTTAGAAATTGGAAACAATATTATATATAAATAATGGCATGCTTATTTTATATTAATAAATCTCAGAAGAGATAAATTTAAATGCTCCAAAAATCAATAAACATTCCTTATAAAAATTATATTTTAATGTATCTACTTATAATATTACAATATTTTAAAAATTCACTAAAAATTGTTATTTTAAAAATAATTTTGTTAAAAATAAATTATTTGATTATGCATGTTTTGATTTAAAGCAAGTCGTAAATAAAATGACCGATCTGTTTATTATATAATATGCAATATGTCTGCATGTGACAACAATATGTCGTTTGTCAAATCATTTTGCAGCCACCGTCGCTTTTTCTGGTACATAAGTAAAATCATTCGAAATAAAAATAATATGACAAAAATAAATAATAAATAATATTACATTTTTACCGTGGTACTTTATTTGGTACTTTTATGGAATTATTTAAGCTAAATTATTATCGAATTGTATTTATTCTTATGAAATATATAAAACAAGCCTACAACATTCCAAAAACATTCAAAATAAAAGTTTCATTTTAAAAAAAACAACACATTTTTAGCTTAAAAATCAATATTTTAGGGCATTCAGAAAAAATAAATATAATTTGCTTTAAATGCACGCTCTAGTTCAATACCCACTTCTAAATTATTTTTTATTTTACTTTGAAGATAAAAAATAACAATTAATTATCAACTCCACGTTATTAAAAAAATTTCTATTAGCTAGTCGTTTGTTAAAAAAATATAATATAATAGAATTCTCAAAATCATTATTCGGAACTTAAATTTTTTTTCTTATTGGAAATTTTATTTTATTTTTAATGTACCTAATTTTGAATAGATTATTTCAGAAATACTACCATTATAAAATAAAAAAAAAATATTAGTTTTTAACCATAATATTATATTTGATCATTATAATATATATATATATGTGTAACAATATAAGTCGTAAGTATTATAGTAACTATTAGTTATCATCCGTCATTTACCTTAATTAAATTGAGAATAGAATGTTGAAGAATTTAACCAAACACTATTTTGATATGCCACACTGTTCATTTAAAACAAAATCTACGATGGGTCGTTTATTTTTATTTTGTATTACTATTGTTTTATTTTCTATTTTGTTTTTCGCTTTTGACGTTAGTTAGAACTTACCGGTAATAAGTACGTACAACTTGATTACACTAATTTTTTTCTATTTTTAATTCGATGTATATGTACTGCTTTTTGCCTGTTGTACGTACTAAGTAAAAATAGTAATTTTTCATTGGAGTTCAATGATTACGTCGGCAGAAATTAAATTACATATAAAAAATATTTTCAAGAAAATAACATAATACACCTGTGAAACATTCAAGAACTATCGTGTTTTGAAGAAATGTTTTCCTATTGTATTTTTGGGCTTTTCGTTTAAAAATGACAAGTTCCATTCACTATCATTGCTTTGTATTGATTTTTATATTATTGGTAAGAAGCTTTTTGCGCTCATCATTATATATGTTTAAATTTTTTGTTTTATATAATTAAAAATATATACCTATTGGCTAATATTTAATACACACGAGTACATTGTTATTCAAATCTATAATACCATGTCCACGCGTTTATAATTCAAATATTATATAAGAAATATAAATTTAAAATTTAAAACCAAGTTAAATTAGTATAGTGATTTCCAAATTACCAAAACTTAATAACTGTGTGTTAATGTGTTATACATTTAAATAACCTCATACATATTACAGTACAATTTATTTTATTCAGATATTGTAACAATATTACAATTATCAATAGTTCTATAAATAAATCCCCTGGTACGTTTACATTCTTTAATTAAATTAATTAATTTTGTGACTGGTATTTATAAAGTTTTGTTTAAGTCTGGTTTAGTTAAATATATCAGAAACATATAATTGTTATAATATTAAAATAACTATACCTTATACATATTATATAGTCATTCTGGTAACAGAACTTAATTAACGAATGTAAGCAATTTAATTAACATGATAATCAACAGCTTGCAGCGTTACAGGTTCTTAAAGCGGCTTATGACATTCAAATTACTATAATAAAATATATTACAAAGAAATGTATTATTTAAAATATTATTTGTATACATCAACATTACAACAATATTAACCATCGTCTATTCATAGATACTAGTATTCCTAATCCCGTAGTTATTTGATTTTTTTCTTCTATGCCATTATTTTAGATTAAACTAAAAATTAAATTTGAATTGTAATTATTATAAATTGCATTTCATATTTAAATTGTTTTATTAAATCTAAATTCTGTTATAAAATAAGAATAGTTGGTAGGTAATAGTTAATGGATATTTTTTAAAAATCCAATGTGTTTATACAATTTTAAATTAAATTTTGTGTACCAACTAAGATCAGTAGGCACTAAAATACAATGTGTTCTAAACTAGTATTCTTATAATACTGTTAACACTTTATAATTATTCACTGAATAAATTTTATTTTAGATTTTAAATAAAAAATGATAACATTAAATATCCTTACTAAATACCGGGTCCATATTATTAACAGTTCAAATAAATAAATTAGAATATTGAACTCCAAAAATTGAAATTTTAATTAAAAATACGGAGTTATATATAATAATTTTATACAATAACATTATATTTTGTACATAAGTAATACTTATTAATTTTTAGAAAAAATGAACAATTCTTAAATTTTCAGTTGAATGAATATTAATAAATATAATAAGTGATGCACGTTATTACATTTTTCATACACAAACATTATTTAAATGCTTCTAAATTTTTACAATATTATATAATATTATCATACGTTCTTTACTCGATATTTTTTATACAAACATTTATGGGTTAAAATAAGTTAGTTAAATATAAACATAAAAATTATTACACATCTTAATAATAATTTTAAACACGCAAACGTTTTTT
>JACXSJ010001374.1:0-96124 GCA_014851325.1 Pentalonia nigronervosa
ATTTTATAAATTATGAAATGTACATAAAAAGTATTTATATACTTTTTAGTGAAGTCTAAAAATATACATAATCCTAGATATGGTTTGATTTTTTAAGTTTATAGATCAATTAATAATAATTAAAAAAGTGAAGTGTGAGCGCCGCGCTCACAGTGTAACAATCATGTTAAAACAATATGTGTACCAACGACGGGTTAATAATAACAAACATCGAACCACGATCAATGGAGCACGTTCTTACCGGTACAAAAACCGAAATATACGGTTGTAACAAGCAAGGTGAATAACTATATTAAAACCAATGTTCGCGTTTTAGCTCATTTTTTTTTTAATATAGTTATACAATTATCGTAGGTATGTAGTTAGACTTTTAGTATTCGAATATCAGGATGACATCGAATCAGAATCGACCATTGATAGGTAAATCATAATGGCGATTTTTTCTAACAGGCGCTATTCAGAGTATCTTCTCTATATTAAGGTGATATCAAATCAAAATCGGTCCCTATAACGAGTTCACGGTAGTGACGAAAGCCTTTGTATTTAAATATTATCTGAGTTTATACATTTAACGACATAATTTTTTTATGTATAATAATTAGATACAGTAAATTATCTATAATTAATATTATTCATTATTGAAATTCAATTATTATTATGATTAAGTTATCATTTTATAATACTGGGCGTCCCATGAAGAATGAACCGACTTTTGTCGTTTACGTTACCAAATCGAAAAAGCACGAAAGTTATTTTTGGAACGTGCTGTGTTTAAACGCTAAAGACATTTTTGATTCAAATAATATTAGTCAACACAAATTATAAATAAACTATCAGACTATTTGTGTTAAAAAAAAAAAAATACCTAGAAATAATAGCTTTTATAAATAGTGTTCGGTAAACCATAATTTTATCGTGACACATATTATTATTACAGTATGATACAACATTAGTTTCGATACCTCACATTGAGTTTGTTGTTAACATAGTGTAGCATATTAAATCTTGTTACATTAACAAAATGCAATTTCATATCGAATATTACGTATGATGAGTAATTTAAATACTACGACGGAGTACAATACCTGTATAGAGCAAAACTAATATTTTAACGAAGTTATCTTGAACATCGACCTCGACACACTCAAGTTATTTTCGGGAGCACATAGCATCGTTTCATAAACATTAGCTGCAGTTACCAAAAAACGTAAGTGCACATAAAAACATACAGAATAATAAATTGTAGTATAATAAAGATATATGACGTGTAAAATACCCTAAATATGAGAAGAACCGTAGTCCTCCAGTCACAGTAACGAATTATATTTTGAGTCTATCTCACCGGCAATCCGCCTGTATCCCTAGACCCAAGATATCCATAAAACAAATAAAAAAAACTACGTTGACCTAATATTTATGTATGCTATTAAGGTTCATTGACTACCCAAACCAATTCCATTCTTGTATTTATTAGTTATCTGCTATTTATACCCTTACTCTCTAGCTCTTCTATTATTAAATAGGTATGTTTATTCTACTACGGCTATTTCAAGTATTGTGTACAAAATTAAAATAATATTTAATCAAATAATTTCCTAAAAAATGTGACCAGTGATTAATTATTCTTTTGTGTATTATTATTATTTACTTATATTATGTAATTTATCTGTTGTAGACTTTTACTTACCTATTAACTAATGAACAAGAATAAGCATGTATTGATTTTTTTTTTAATATATTTATATAATTTATATGAACAATTATTCAATATGTATTGTTAGCTTTAAGCTTTTAGTTTATCTTTAAAATTAAATCATAGAAAGTTTTCATTTGGCCTATAAAACCGTTTAAAATCATTAATTTGTTTAGGTAATACGTATTTAATTCTATGTATATATCAAAAATTTTATGACGTATCTATGTACAAATTATACTATCAGTGTTTTGTAGAAATTTTTTCTGAGAAAACTCCAGAAAACTATTAATTTAGTTTTTTAAATTTATGTACACACAAGTTTATTTTTATAAAAATGTTGAAATGACGTTAATCATGAAAATAAATTGTCATAAACATTGATGTCTTTATACGAGAAGCACAGCTCCCTTTTAAGGATAATTATATTTGTTGACACTGTGGCTTAGGTATATAAATAACAACATTTTGATAAAAAGCCACCACGCTTTTCTAAGAGATGTACCATATTATCTTTCTTACCATCAAGCTATTCATTTGAAGTTGAAATTAAATTGTTATTTTCCATAGTAGAAGTTCTCCATTATGAAAATTTGTTACAAAAACATCGGTTTGGACAAAGTTTATTTTTTTAAGTATAATATACCACAAATCATTTTTGTTATAAATATTATAATAATATAATTTGATGTATTATGACATAATAAAGATCTTACATCGACTTTTATAAATTAAAATTTAATTTAACTGTGTAAATTCCATATATAGTATTATATAAGATATATAAGTTAATGAAAAAATATTATGATCTGAAAAGTTTAAATCAAATAATGGGAACATTAAAATAGAATAGCCATGTCAATATTGCAAAACAACATTTCAAGTGATATATGATTAAAAATAATATATACACATAATATGTATTAGATATTCGAAAAATGTTATAACATTAATCGTCGTTAACTTAAATAAACTTGAAATTAATTTAAATAAGAATCAAACCAATATTGTATGTGTGGATATCACTAGCTATGATTATAATTCATTAAATTCGTAGATACTAATAATTAAATTTGAATGCTTATGTGTTATTATATTTATATTTTTCATAATTGGGCCATGAGTCACTTTTATTCGTGTAGATTTTTCAAAGTCCCAAATCTCTTTATACACTGAATACATACATTTGATATTAAATAATGTAATTGATTTCAATACTCATATGTATAGGTGCTTTATTAACATAATTTATAGCTATATCATAATTGTCGATTTAATCAAATTTAATACAAATCCGAAACCACTTTGTGCCATACCTGTAATGTGATTCAGTGATGATGCTAAGCCTGAGGTTCAAACACTTGGACGAGTCTAAATGTTTACAACAATTTTAAAGGGATTATCAAAACAAAATATATTTTATCCTTGTCCGCTTGATGTTATAATAATCATGCGCCTATCGCATCAATACTATATCAATTGTTCAATAAATCAAACTAAACGGTTTTACTTCCAAACGACTTAAATCATATTTGGATTTTTCGGGGAGGGGAAAAAAAGTCTACGTCTCGCTGTTAAAAACGCGTAGGTTCATAATATAATAATATATCATGCGATTTAGTTCTTGTCTGAAAATAACGTTTTGCGTGTTGTCTAGCCGTGGCACCGTGTACCTCGCGAATTTAACACCTCGGGGTACACGGTGCGAGCAGATTATTTGCCTATCGTTACACCGTAAAACAAAAAAAAAAAAAAAAGTTCAAATACTGCAACAGTACAAACGCGCAGGTAAACAGTGTAGACGTCGGAAAGTAAAACAACACCGTCCGTCGCGTGTGTTTTTGGTGGCCGCGGGAGAACGCGCGCGGACGATAAATTAAAGTCGTGCTGCGACGAATAAAACGATGAGTACGCAACACCGACGGGCGATAACAAGACCCTCGACGACAATGATCGCGATAATCACCGTCCTTAACGCTATTATCGTCCATCGAAATTTCTGGCTGCGTTCCACACTATCGCGGTGATATTATCAAACGGCGCGCGTATTAAACCCGCGCCGCCGTTGTTTGAAAACAACGTTTAACGATTTTATTATCAAATATAGATGAACGATAACGATAAATTATCAGAATAATGAGTGTATTACTGTCAGAAATCGTAGAAAAAAAAAATCCACCATCGTTATTGTTAAGACATTTTGGAACGATGTATGTATTGTTGCCAATGAATTTATTTATTTATTCGAAATATGTTCGTTTCACATTGATAACTCGACCGTTACTAGCACTGCGTACGTTTACGTTTCAGTTGTTTTTTTTTTGTGAATCTATTTTTATTCAGCTTGGGTAGGAGCTCTTAATACACATGTTAAAAAACTTACATCGACGATAAATTCACTTCTTGGAATAGCCTTCGAACTGCGCGTAACTATGTTACGGCCAAAGTGTATAATCGGTCGTTGTAGCACAATACCCGGACAATGTAAACAATGCCCAATTTCAATGGATAATGTGGAAAATTATATGCATACTTTGCCCGGGCATTGTTCAGAATGACCAAAACACAGTTGGCAATTGCAATTAAAAAGACATAAATATGAGTGTTCATAAAAGTGATTGAAATTTTAATTCAACTAATGTTTTTTCTACCGATAAAAAAGATAAAAAAAAAAAAAACAGTTTTTATTTATATACTAGGAGTGTCCGCGGACAAAAGATTTTCTATTTATTTTTGCAACTTAAGCCATCGTGACATTTAGAAATGCGTGGTTTTCTTGCCAGTGGCGGCTTTGAGGGTGAGGCAAGTGGGGTGACGCCTCACCTAAAATTTTGAAGTAAATGATACTCAAAAAGGTATACTTTTTGGTTCACCGATAGCACATATTTTTCTAATAATTATTAATGTATTTATAATTGTATTTAAGAAAATATTTAGCTTTACAAAGTTTTATAATATGAATTATCATTTTATTATATGGTTTATTACCAAAAATAGCGATAAACCGATGAGAAACGCACGAAACAATTATTACGTAAACAAATGCCGGTGGACAGCAGCTATGTTCCGATGACGTTAGTGAGGCGCCGTCTAAAGTCGCCTCGGAGTTTGCACTTGTGTGCATAAATTACACACACACGCGATGTACGCAAATGCACTCGACTGTTAAATAAATAGTAGAATTGTGCATGTGTAATGATCATCGCGAGACTCGTTTCATATCGCTTTTGTGCACTAAAAATAAAAGACATGGTATCATGGTCGGCCCTCAGCCGTGGCACGTTTAACGTCAAAACACATTATCACATTTATCAGTTGTTATTGTCATAGCCGGGCCAGCGATAAACACTAAGAAACTGTTGAAATATTTATTTATATTTTTGTCTTGTTCGAATCGTTGCCTGTGTTGGTTCGTTAAATCATTTATTATGAAGTCTAATTTTTGTTATTAAGGGATGTGTCAATACATTAGTCGCCTCACTAGAAAAATACTGCCAAAACCGCCACTGTTTTCTACATCCCTGCATTTGCATTTATTTGTCTTCCATTGTTGTTTATAGCTACACCCGTCATATCCTTGACTGCTAATATTTGAAAATTTTCTAACTGCTTCTCTTAATGATATCGGAGATGTTATTGGTACTTTTTCTGTATTATAATTTTCTTAATAACTTGTTTTTTTGCTTTTCTATATAAATTGTAATTATATACCACAATGTTATATTTTATTTTTATTTTTTTTTTTTATTGTATTTTAATTTGTAAAAAGTATTGAAAAGTGTAAAATATAAAAGTAAGAAGCATTTTGAATTTTTGTCTTTCCACAAACTTAGGCTTTGGAGAAAAATGTTTTGGCTTTTTTTAATAATTTTTGTATTACATTTAATTTGTAACTATTTTTTTGAAATAATAACAAACAGTATCAATAATCTATAATCAACTATAAAGCTGTTAAATAATTTTTATATCGTTTACATGGTGTGAGTATGATTGCAAGAATGAAAAGTACGAATAAAATGAATCGCATAATTCAGTAGGCATGGTAGATAAATTTGATTGTATGGGATAGTACTAATTATTGAGCCCTATTACATTTTTCATACTTCATCGACATTTTTAAATTAAATCTCTATAAATGTTTAAGTATTTTTATTAAAAGTAGTTTATTTCAAATAATTAGAACATAACATTTTTAACTAAAATATGAACGAAAATTAATTCTACTTTCGTTACAGTCAAAACAGTATACCTAATAGATTATATATTTATTATTAAAGTAAAATAACTATAAACGTGATTTATAGCAGGTATAACAGTTAAAGGTGAATAGCTCAAAATATTTTATAAATATAGATAAAAGCTTTAAAACTAAAATAGTGTAGATTTTATAAAATATGTTTTTATACTATATTTACTGTTAAAATCAAGTATACAACGTTAGCTTATTTCCAGAAAACCCATAGTAAATTTTTCGTGTATTTTTCTATTTCTGAAAAATCTAATAATTACCAATGTATTTTATTTTTTTTCGCAGTTTTATAATGCAAACCAAAATAAAATCTTACACACTCAAAACATAACTTATAATATGTGGAGTAATATTAGTCAGTAAAATTTAACATTCAATTTTAATAAATATTACATTTTAAAATCAACATCAAACATAATAATATTTTAACCTTAGCCATATATATATACCCAGGAAAGAGACAATTCTAAACTTCTGGAATCATTGGCCGAATCGCTCAATCAGGAACCATACGCCAACAACCTAATCAACCAAATAGTGGCATGTAAAAAATTGGATCTAATTTTGTATTTTAGGTGGACAAAACTAAAAAAAACCAAAATAATTTAAATATTTTGGAAAATTTGAAAATAAAAAACAAAAAAGTTGCTCTACTGTATTATAGGTAATGACGTGTTACTTTGAAGACAATGATAAATTATTTTATACGATAAAAAATGATTCTGAGCAAAGACAATCTGCCAGCCTAAATGTATACAAAATAATTCGTGATTATGAGTAGTTTCGTCAATATTTTTAATTCAAATGCCTAAAAAAATCTTTTAAATTTAAATTTTTCACTAATATCATTATTTTTTATAGTTAGATGCAGTTGAGCTACAGTGCTGCATATATTTGTTTATTTAGTTTATCGTCATCAAAGTATTGGTAAACCAGTGATGGCCACTTTTGTAGATATCGTATCAATATATATTACAGCCGTTAGGTTACCTAACCATTGTATGTATATAGTATATATATATATATATATATATATACAAATATACACACCTATTTTTCAGGTTGGTTGTTGCGGAGTAGTTGTGTGGTGGTAGCAAAATAATTTTACACCACCTAAATCTGTGCATACAATAAAATCAATGGTACTTATACTAAACTAGAAAATATGTAATTATTGTTTAATTAATTGTTTTCAACATAAATGTAATAATATGTATAAAATTATGTTAAAAAGCGTTACAAATATCATAACTTTGTTTCTTGTATCAATCAGAACGTTTTAAATATAACTAAATACAACAAATTAACGAGGTTTATTGTTTACATGTTTTCAAGCACCAAAGTCCATAAAAATTTTTAATTAAAACGAAACATTCATAAAGAAAATAGTATAATTTCGTTCAACTCTATTTCGCTATGAAAGGTATAATAATATGTTTAATGAACAATCTAATAATCCCTTGTGTACATCATCGTTGTTGGATACGATAATCTGTAGAGGTCCACGGCAGATGAAAGCACAAAGTGCAAACACTTTTACAGCAAAGGTACCGCCGTAACGTGTCATCTGATCACTTGACATGGAGGTGGGACGGGGCAGGCTGCACAGGCATCCTCGGCATAGACCTCGCTACTTGCTTAGGTGATGTAGTTCTACTGATAACCTGCAGGTCCCTGATGATTGACGACGACCACCTCCGACTTCACCACTAGCATCTCCACCACTAATACGACCCCCACAACCACCGACCAGAGTGACAGAATGTAATTTTATTCATATTATAACATAGTAGGCACAAAGGACAAAGTTTAATTGGATCAGTTTGTCGTAATCATTTGACTTCGCATGTTTTGGTATCCGCATTTTATCCATTGCAACACAAATGTTTAGACCGTACAACTGCAGCCGACTACGATTGAAGTCCGATTCACGACTATGTTATTACATATAAGTCATTATATTATCAATTGGATTTTTTGGCCACCGTTTTGCTATTTCAGTCATTTGTAATATTGTTTGTAATATACTGCATTTTTATTTTTACCAAAGGCCACGACTAATTAACTATACTCACACAGAAAAATACGTGTTATCCATTAGCTAAAATTAAAATAAAAAATAATGTGTATTGTTTATACCAGAAATATATTTTTGTATTCCCTATGATTCTCACAGAGAAACTAATATGAATGGAAATCGACGAATACTTTTATTCGACTAATACTAGGTGGTTAATTTAGAGATTTACAATTTCATTACTATTTAGTTAATGTTAAGACTCCGAAAATACTTGTATTTTTCTGTGTAGTCTAAAATACAGATTGTATTCAATCTATAACACCAAAAAAGCATTATTCCTTTATCAATTAAACGATAAATCCGCCAACACAGCAATCAGTTTTAAAATTAAATAGGTTATACATTTTTTTTTTAAATTGTATTTTATAATTCCCGTAATTACACCATGTCAGTTTCAATACACTATTGTTTATACTTTTACATAATTTGAAGTCGTTATAAATATTTTTTATCGTTGTAAATTATTATATTTTTAACTTTTTTGAAGTATAAAATCAATTTTTAATTTCATTCCTCAACAAAAAATATTTTTGGATTATTTAGTATTTGATATTAAAATAAGATATTAATGAGGTAGATCTGATATCATGACAAAATCATTTGAATCCACATAAACACCTTCGTTTTTAGCACTGAAATTCTAGCTTGTTAAAAAGGTATCGTCACGTAGATGCAAAATGTGAAATTTAAATATTAAAAAAAAATTATCTAACTGTTTAACCGTTAAAAAGTAGTATATTTCAGCAAGATTTTTCTTTACAAATGCAGATCTCTGAAATTGAAGAACGGATTTTGTTGTTTAAGTCTTGTTAGAATCACATTGGCTAAGAGAAATGCAATGAAAAGTCATAGGTTTTTATCTTTATGAGTTCATTCACTACTATAGATTTTAAATTATATATCATAAAAATTTACACACATATGTGTAGATAAGAACTAAGTACCAATGGTGAAAATCCATATAAAATTTTAAGAAGGCTAAAATATACGAGATGAGTTTCATAAGAATAAAAAAAAATTAAGCATTAAAAAGGGTCCGTTTCTATAATTTTGTATACTTGAAAAAAAGTGTACCGGTTCAGAAAAATTTCCATTTTATGCACTGGCAAAGTAAAATTTGGTTTAACCCTATGCTAATAATATAATACAATCATAAAGTTTATTTAATTCTCTAAAAATTACAAATAAAGAAAATATACATGCCGACCACGACTTGGCAAGTTTTTTTTTTTGTATATAAATCACTATACATATTTAAAAAAAACAGACATAGAACAATAGTTGTACCTATATTATATATAAAAATAAAATATTCTTCTTCCTTATAAGTTATAAATTATTGGCAACGTCGTTGTTTTTTTCCATATCAAACTAAACTAATAAAAAAAAAAAATAATAATAATGAAAAACAAAAATTATTGTTTAAACCATCATAATATTAAATATTTAAATTAAGTAGGTTAGTAAAATAGTTAACGATGTATTATAAAGTATAGACATTATAATTATTTCACAATAAACCAAAACTATGTATAATATTTTAATGTATCTTAATCCTCAGTTATTTTCACCTAAAATTGTATTTTGTTATTATGTTCAACCCCAACCATTCAATGTCCAATTATTCATTGTATAAAGTATAAAAAAAACAATAAAGCTAACAAAATAAGATTTATTGAGTTCACAATACAAATAATATATAAGAACAATAATTTTTAAAATCAAATCAAACGAGGATAGTAAGGCAAGTTGTTTTCTTTTATTATTTCCTAAATGTTGTGTAAAATAATATACCTAATAATAATTGAGTTTTTGTTCAGAAAACTTTTATTAAAATATTTTTGTAATTAGTATACAAATTTATCATTATTACATTTACTGAACTGTACGGTTTTCAATTTATAATTTTTAAATATGTTTATTATTGGTACATACAAAACAATTTATTCTATTGACAATGTCAATACCGGGGCGGAACAGCTAGTTATATTATAATATTCAGTGTCTTAACAATATTATATTTTTATTTTAAATTTAATAAACGAAATTAATTTTGATATGAAAAATGATTTTATTTATAAATTAAATTATAAAGTACACAGTACAAAATGTTTGCCAAAAGGTCACAGAAAAAATTATGATCTTGGTTATTTTTTTAATTTGGTACGTGAAATGAATTAATTACAACAAATACATTTCCACTTTATTTAAAAATACATTAATGACAAATGATTATTATTCTTTGCTTTAAACATTTAAAGACAACAAACTAAAATGTCAATCAGAAACAACTGAATTTCAATTATACAATTAGAAACGATTTTAATGAACTTATTTAAATTAGCTTCTTTATCCTTATTCTATTTAACCTAAAAGCCAATCAAGAAAAGATTTTTCTCTTCAAATTCAAATGATTGTATTAATAAGATATTATATCTCCTAAACTATAAACATATATAGATCATTAAATCCATTGCCAGAAACAAATTACTTAATACTTAGTGATGGTCAACGATATCGATGTCGATGTAAATTTTCGATAACGATATTGTTTTAGAATAATTTTCTATATTCTGTTGTCGAATTAATTTATCATTTTTATTTTTATTCATTTTTAAATGTATTAAAACTGGGGAAACTCTCATAAACCTTCAAACTACTTATTTACCTATTACAAATCCTATAACCTCAAATAAAATTGTTTATACTTAATTATTATTATTTTTTTCAAACAAAAACAATTTATTCATTCATAATTATTTTTTTATAATTGCCATTGAGTAATCACTATTAGTATAAGAAATATAAAAAAAATTAAATATTATATCTAATAAGTTCGATATAATATGTATTTCGATACGATATCAATATTTGAGTGATATCGATACTTAAAATTATATCGTTGGCTATCGCTATAAATACTACAACTAGATATTCGAATGTGTTAAAGTTAAAATTCTATACAGATTGTCAAATATTAAATATAGTATTTGGCTAGAATAAGCATGTAAAATTATAGGTACGATTTAAAAAATGTAAAAATTATAAAATAATAATTATAATTATAATTATAATTATAAATTATTTACATTTTAAAAATGTATGTTTGTATTTTATAAGCATTTTCTATTAATTTATTAATTGATCTACCTATAAAATCATAGATAATATTAAAAAAAAAAAATACATACAAAAAATTGTATACTTATTTAGCTTCTGTTACATTTGTATACATTTTTAACATAAATTAATGCTTCACTTACTTCAAAGATTACACCTTTAACAAGAACTATAACTACTAACATTAAATGTGCAGATAATATTAAATTAATTCTTGTTAGTCCACATTTTATGTCATTATGTTCTATTATTTAAATTTTGTCTGACGTCAATATACTAACACAATAGCATACTAGGTACTCATAGTATTTCACAGTTGAATATCACTCATCGCTATTTATTTTATTATTATATATTTACTATACAATATAATATATTTGTAAATAAAAAAAATACTAAGTTTCAAGTTTAAAATTCAAATACAGGTCTTATACTTAAGTAATAACTCTTTGAATCGTTTAATACTATTTTAATAGAAAACTATTACCTTTGTTTAAATTTTTGGGAAATAATATTTATAAATTATAGCTTCTAGTTTTTACTCATATTAAAATTGTGTATAGTTATCATTTTAAACACTTAAACCTTTACAATTAAAACATAAATTTGCATTAAATTAATTAATGTCACATTTAAAAAATATATATTTTTGAATAATATTTTGGAATTTTTAACAATATAACTATAGTATACTAGTACAATATATATATATATATATATATATATATTACATTATATAAAACTGGTATATTTTTTTGGAATTTAAAAATATCGTCGTGAGTCCTTCGTTCTTAAACCTTCTAACATTGTTGCGGTACTCGCCCTGACCGGGACACCACCTTTTAATAATTTGAAATCCACGAGTGTATATAAGAAAATATAAGATTATCATTTATTTCTATTATGGGTGATCAAATGTACTATTAATATATATAAAGGGTGCTAAAATCACGTGCTCCACGATTCTGAGACGTTCGGTTGACGGGCGTGATTTTATTAAAAAGTCGGGAATGTGTAAAATTACAGTGTCGGGTTAGGTACGTACCCAATGTCAAACCCGCTTAGACAAGTGGTGTCTATATCTACTGTTCATAGGTTCTGCCTGGGAAGTGTGGCCTAAGCAAACACGCTGGAGGGAACGTTAAATTTGGTTGCCTCAAAAACGGCAATTTATTGTTTCTCATGCACACCGTACAAGGTCTAGTCATACGGCTGGGAAATTTGCCATAGTTGACAATCTTTGTATGCTGATGACTGACTCGTACGACTTGGAAAAGTCAGTAATACGTCGATAGCGTTCGACGGATGTCTTCGGATATGTAACGGTCATTAACGTCAGCCTGGCTCAATAAGCAAACCGCAACTCGTTTCTTTCATACAGTGGTAGTGGCTATTTAAAGAACGGTACTCCGTCACTGATGGTCGCTAGTTTTCATCGGTTTCGGTCGACTCCTCCAGCAGCTGGCTTCATCGAGCAGCAACCGGTTGTTGGTCAGGTCTTATGTTGAATCGCTTGGTCTACTGATATTTTCAGTTCTTCAATTCTTCCGTACTGGTTAATGTGCTGTTGTTGAAGATTTGAAAGATGATGGACGACTGAAACATGACTTGTATTGTCGCCGATATATGTATACAAGTTACCGTATCGATTAGTAAACCCAAAGTGTGCAATCGCGTTCATTGTATTTACTCTCGGTACGGTTTCTGTCATAGTTCTGTCGGTCTTTACATTACAGGCACAAAAATGGTGTCTTTGTTTTGGTCAGAACTTCATATTTCCGTAGACATTCTTGTTGACTTTGTGAGGTGAAATAGTAGTTTGTTAGCTGCTATTTAAGTTCGTATGTTCGGATATTACATGTAATGCGCGCAGAGTTACAGGCACGCTGATAACAGCGTTGTACATTTTCTGCGGTATGATTGATTGTCATAATTGTGTGGTCCTCAGAAGGACATTTTTATATAGACGGTTATGTTTTGTTACAACGTACATAATTATATTTTATATCACAAAATGACGTTTTCAGAATTAAAAATAGTTTTTAGTCAAAAATTAATTCAACCAACTATTTTAATAATAGTAAAATAAATATATCATAAAATATACTTGGTAATAAACAAAAAGGTTAGGTTACAAAAAGTTTTCACAACTTTTCCAAACATGCTATCTTAATCTAGATGCATAATTTGACTTAATCTTCCATAAGCTACAGAACAGTCATCCTTTTTCCAATACTCTCTATACTATACGAAAAAATTTTGCTCAATAACACCATTCTTACACCCCAAAACATTGATTTGGATTCAAAACACGTCACTCTACATAACATATCAGATCCAACGAATAATAAAACTAATTGTACATGGCTTTGAAAAAAAAAAACAATACACGATGGTTGTTTTCTTGAACTCGTGGACTAAAACTGAAATTAAATTCACTAGCTCTCCACAAAAAATACTTACTTAAAACCATATTTTTCTTCATATAAAATTGAACTCGCTAAGTCAGACAAAGAACTTTCTTCAACATATATTGTTACAATTTTCCAAATCCACTTAAACTCTCAAATAGTGATGTTTTCTGACGATACAACAATGATAACCGAAGATAACTACTCGGAATCTTCAATTATTTCTAAACACAGTAACCACCTGGTTCAATAAATGGAAACTTAACATGAATCTAACAAAAATTATTACCTTAAAACGATACGAAAAATCTAACTTATTTTCACAGATAATTAAGCTATATAATATAATGAAAAATATTATTCAGTCTTATTACCCAATCAATCTCGGAATATTCCTAGACAATAAACTGACGTGGAAAATCTATTTAAATAAAATAAAACTTGCGCAAGAACTATTACTCTCTGACCCTCAGATAACTATAAATCAACGCTCCAAATAAAATCATCCATCTTACTGTACAACTCAATAATTCGACCATTATTCATGTATGCCTGTCCAGTATGGACTTCAGCAAAAATAAACAAATTCCAAATCCTCAAAAACTTGTTTTATATGCCTAAAGACACCATTGTTTTTGAGTAACAGTCAAATTCACAATAAAACGGGAATATCTCTCTTACAAGTTTGGATAAAAACTCAATTCAAAAATGTCCCCACTAACCTCAAAACTTCCGATGGAGCTCGATTCTGTAGCTCGGAAACCAAAATTAAAATCACACCTACCACAAGACCTTCTTTTGTTAGATGAAATTGAAGACAATAAATATATTAAAAAAATTACAACCACAAATAGAAATTCATAATAACTATAAATGTAATATTGTACAATTTTAATTACCTATATATAATTAAATTGTAAAACTTTTAAGAGCATGCGATATGCTGACACATTTCTAATAAATTAATAATAATAAATGCATACACTATTGTGAGTTACTCCTCTCCGCACAGAAATATGTGGTTCAAATACAATGATTTAGCATTGAATTTGAATTCAACACATCCTTTATCATCCTTTATAGTGAACTACTCAATCACAAGGTACACTTGACATGTAGTATATAGCATAGAAATTTCACCGGTCTTTATATTTAATATTAAATATATGTAAACACGCATAAATAAATTTTTTAATAAAATGATTAATCAAATTTTTCAAATAAAATGTATTAATGATATTTGTTAATTGAGTTTTTTTAAATATAAATGTTTATTGTTAATAAAAATTGTTTATTTTAAAATATTAAATTAAAACCATACGGCTGGAAACATCATTGATACAATTATTATTATTCAATTAATATTTATACATTTCAAAATTCTTATTTTTAGCCTTCATTTCTGTCAAATTATCTGGAACTTTAATAATTATTTGTATATTCCACTTTTCGTATTCCTTAATAATTGAATAATTGTTGTAGTTTCTTGAATTAGTTTTCTTCAATTCTTTAAGTTATAAAAGTATTGTGGAATTCTTGACATGCCCAGTTATTTTATTAACATGATGAAAACTTGTTAATTTAATTTTTAATCAAATTGAAGTCAAATTACTTCTACAAATAGTTTTCTGCGTTCTGCCAATTACATACTTGGAACATCTGAGATATTTTAACCTATAACAGTAATATTATTATGATATACTTATTTATACAGCCTATTTATTTTATGATTTTAATGTACTTGTATAGAATATTTATTTACAGGCTGTTAATTTTTCAATTTTATTTTTCATATTATAACGTAAATATATTAATTAATTTGTTTAATTTTAGATGTTTATGTTACCAACTTATCAATTTACCACAGCAATACAATAGTTTATTAAATAATATATTTATATTTTAATTTAATTTTTAAAAATTAAAAAATATATATATTTAAATGTATAACATAACACTATGTGTATTATAAGTCTTATTATGATATTATGTACATTACTCATCTAAAAAAAGATTTGACTGGTAGAACGCATAGGCAAAATACGTATAGTACTGTGTACGTATAATGAGTCCTCTCCTAATGAACAACTCTAAACAAAAAATGTTATTGAAAACAAACTACAAACTGGACCCTCTAAAGTCTAAATATTGGAGAACATTTCAGCAACCTAGAACTCCAGTATTTAGAGGTTTAACTATATATTCTTCAATGATATTTTAGATATTTTTCGAGTCAAATAATAAATGTTTCAACAATTAAAATACAATTATTTTTTTTTTCATCAGACATTTATTAGGAACTAAGTATGAAATAAAAAAAATTGAATAAGTAAATTTTTTAATTTCTTCGAAACTCTCTCCAAATGGAGTGAAAAATTAAGTAAAATATTGAAAAGAATATAAGTAAATGTTCACTGATAAAATTTATTTAAATTCTCATATATACATAATATTATAGTGTATAATACATATATTATGTGATAAGAGAAGATCAAAATCGGTGTTGTGTGGGCAAGAAGTCATCCATCCATGATTAGTGACACATGGCTGGGTTATGTAGTTTAAAAAGAAAAATGACTTTAAATTAAATGGTCACGACATGCCACTTTATTTTTAGTTTGCGATGAGTGTTTTGAAGAAGGATCAGGGTAGGTATATAAACATTTTATAAGGGGGTTTCAGTAATTTTCTAATCCATAAAAGAATCGTTAATAAAAGAATGTTTACTTCTTCCATAATCGTTTTAATGTAATGGTCATTTAATAAAAAATAAAATACATTTACAAAGGAATTTATCAAAATATATAATAGTTACACAATTGCAAATTTAAAAAAAAACGTATACGCAATATCGATATTTTTACATAGATATTTTATTTGCCATAATAAATTTACAGCGCGAAAAAAAAATTACATGCGTAACTCTCCAAGAATGTACAACATATTCATTCAGTCTCTGTTTATCGTGCGTATGCAATAAAACAGTGTTTACCAACAACAAAAAAAGTCTTGTCAACGGGTATTATGCTATTACACCAACGAATAGTTGGATTACATTAACGCAAAAATTACATCTGTGATACGTCCCAACACTTTCACACAATATTTACAAATTATACAAAATATCCCTCAAACACAGGTGGATATTATAATACAATTTGAGTAAATTAAATATAAAAATAAAATAAAAGAGCGCTCTGTTCGCGATAGGTTAGAATATACTTAGAAGATTACCTATGAAAATATTATAATTAGACATACGCAAATGCAAAATATTTCATTAACACGATAAACTACTTCTTAAAAATGTATTGAAAATGTGATTTAGACTAAAATAAGAATATTTTTTTTTAAATTCATATAATTAAAATATATATATAATTAATATAGGTAACCACATGAATGTATTCTAAAATTATGTTTCGAATAATATAATTTAATACACATTAAAAAAGTTGTTAAAGTAACATAATATAATTAAAACGTAATGAAATGGAATGTTTTCATTTGTATTCACCAATGTTAAAAATATTATATTGTTTTTTACTTTAATCTAACTATAAAATGGTACTGTTAAATATTATTATTCATGATTTTACAATACTACCCTCATTTCATTACTTATTCTTTCGTATTTTTATTTATATACTCGATGTATATTATACATGAATAAAAGTTCAATAAAACGGCTACAATATGTTATTCTAATGTGTTTGAATTACATTATTCATCATGTCGAATTCTATATATATATAATGTTTGATAATAAAGACTATACGTAAAATAAGATAAAAAGAACTTCTTAAATTTAAGTGTATGAAATGAGTATAATTTTAAAATATAGAATAGTGGTTTTTTATCATTATATATTTTCAGAAATGATTATTATTGTTGGATTTATTTATGATTTACCAACGTAGTGTAAAACGGTTTGCTGGTATAGTTGATTGATTGTTTGGGTTTAGTTTACTGTCTAGTATTCTCCATTAAATCAATCTTGTCAACTGAATGTCGTAGGTATCGTTCAATTCCCAACAACGGACGTGCATATATTATTAGTGAAACCCAATTCAATCAGACAGACGGTTTTTCTTTTATTTTTTTCATCAATCAATAAACTTATTCAACTGACCAATATGCTCTCAATAGGATAAAAATGCGAAAAAAAATATTTATTATTTTATTTATATAATTGCAGAAATTTTTCTACGCCCAAACTTAAAAGGTTGACGGTTAAAAATTTTAAAAACTTTTGGTACGTAAATAATAAATATACTTACTATATATTTTCCAAGAGATCACATTATTTTTGGTATCTACCTATCCATTAATATAAATACCATGTTAATATTAAATTGAACTGATAACGTATCTAATATTTTAGTAACTCGTCGTTCATCAACTACGTATTGTTTCTTAGCACCTATATAATATTATTTTGATATATTTTGAATGGTTCATTAATCTGAAGTCCCTTTAATGTTCTGAACACTACGCATTTTAATATAATGCTCATAATTCAATAAGATTCATTAATTTGGTACAACACTTCTATGCTCACTGAATGAAATTCTTCTTATATGCATTACCATTATATAAAACTCTAATAATTATCAGCTTGTGCACCGTTGATTACCAACGCTATCTCTTGTTATACTTGTGAGTTCACTATAGCTTTGTATTTTTTTTCTTTCAAATATTAACTTCCATCCAACACTCATCAATCAAAATCACTTTATCTGCAAAAACAACACGTGGAGATCATCTATTTCTATAAAATAATATTGTATTAATATATTTTATGATCGCGTCACTCTCGAATAATTCGACTACAAATAACAAATACCTAAGTTATCGAGATAAGACTAAGTAAAAAAAAAATATATATCCCTTATCTTTAAAACTGTATTATGTCAATTTAATGAAACAGGATTTTAAAATTTAATAAAAATAATTAGTAAAACTACATTAGTCAAAAACTATAAGGAAATAATTTTAATTTATTTTTTCTTTAATTTGCAACACTATAAAATACACATTGAACATAAGAAACATTTTTAAATTAAAAAAAACCCCATATAAATTAAACAAAATACTTACTAACACAAAACAGATATATAATAATCCAAATGGAATATTATACCTTCGAATTGGTTTATCTACGTCATAGAATCCAAACATTAAGCACATTGTTTAAATATTAATTTTATCGATTCGTTAACTACGGCTTATGTAATTTAATCTACAATTATATCTACCTTTATGCGAATGCTCGTTGAATTTAATTGTTCGCCATTTTATTAAATGTTGAATAATATTAATTTGAAATATTAAATAATTACATTTTTTTATACAAATTGTATTTATCTTATGATATTTATCCACTCGCCAACATAACATCGCTATAATATTTATTATGTTATATTATAACATAATATAATATGTTAATACATCAACTATTTTAACTCTTAACCAAAATTTTGAATTTGATATAAGTCTTAATTCTACAAAAAAATGTTTAGTAATTTAAATATCTTAAAATTATGAAAAATGAAATCTCATAATCATATTAAATCCATATTGATACGGCAGTTATATAAAATAATTATAAAATAAACAAAATGTAGTCTATTTTTGTTTAACATAGTTAGGAAAATGTAGTTGTAGGTACAAACATTTATTTATTTATTTATTTATTTTTTTTTTTTTTGATTATAGTATAATACTATTAATATTATTTATAAATTAAACATTAACTGTTTACCATTAAGTACCTATTTTATTTCAATGATCGTTTCTTCATTAAATCTAGTTAAGTATAGAACTAAACGGAAAGTTTTGGGACAAAGATTAGTTGGTAAACGTAATTTATATGTTTATTTTTGGAATGAATACTGATCTTGTTCTGGCTGACTTTGTTTAATTCTGTGGGTTGGTCACTTCGGTATCAGTGTTAGGACTTTGTTTTTAAACGTAAAAGCAATTAATCATCCCATTTCAAAAGGGATTATGTGGGCGGTTATCTGTGAATATGACCATAAATTAATTTTTTGTTATCCCTAAAACAATAATGGAAGTTATATACAATTGACAACTGAATACCCTGATTGACTAAATGTGTCCATATTTATAAATTGATGTAAATTCAAATAAATGCAATACTATATATATAAAATGTATATGGTGATTTTATTATTGTAAAATTGTTTTAGTTTTGAGCTGATAAAAATGTATACAATCATAAGACGTTGTCATCATATTCACTTTTTATGAGTTTTAGAGGTCGTTCATTGCAAATTTTAAATACTATGATATATCATATTTTAAACGTACCTAACCTAAATAATTGAGACGTTGAATTATTTTATAATTCAAGGTTTGTTAATTTCGTTTATATATAAAACATTGAAATAGTGAATAAAAAATTACGCAAAAAAGTTAACATTAAATTCACGGTTAAAGTACAAAATACGTTTCAGAGGTTAAATGAAAATATTAAAAAATTAAAAATAACCGTTAAGAATCTTTTTTAAGAACATGGACAAACACAATATGTATATATTTGTTAATTTGGGGCTGATGAGAAATGTCTGTAGCAGAAGAAAATATATATATATATATATATTTTAAACGAGCAAAGTATTGGTATTTGATGTTTATAGTAGATGTTTATAGTTTCAAGTGTGCTTCATTAAGTAGGTCACCGTAATGGATGTGTCAAGTTTGAATTTTATAATAATATGCAATAATCAAACAATAAAAACGATTTTGAGTGGAAACGGTATATCATAATTAAAGTTATTTTATAGTTATTAATTTCACTATTAGTAAACCGCAATCAACTTGCCACTACATTGTTCACACCAATCACCTTTTTCAGAGACATACATATGCTAATAATAATTAAATACCAATTAAGATGGCATCGGCAATTGACATCCTACTATTCCACTAAATTAAATAAAATTAAACATAACATCGACAATAATTGGACGTTCTCTATCGAAATACCTAGAATATTTGAAGTCAATGTAACATGACATAGAATTGGTCACACCAAAATATCTCATAGCTTCTCAATGGTCAAGGAAGTACCACCAATATGCACAGCCTGTGGAGTCCAAATCACCATAAAACACACATTATTTACTGAAAGCCGAAAATATCTCGATACAAAAAAAAATTTCCCGAAAGCTGAAATGCTATACACGATCATCCTCAGTTAACTTCAATATCTTCAAATTTATCACTGCCACAAAATTCCAATCAGTAATCTGAAAAACCCCTTATGAAAAGTACACAATATATTTAATACACATATAGTTAAAATTATAAATGTAAATTAAAATGTAATGAATAATTAGCTAAAAATTAGTTCAAATATTTTAAAAATTGCATAATAGTGTATGAAAAATGATAATTTGTATAATACCTAGGTAGTTTAATGTTTTAAGTTCCAACAATTCATATTTTTAGAATTACAATAGAAAAACAAAAGTCGTTATTACTTAATTTCATCAATATTTGAATTTAAATTTTCGAGATTTTATCAATTTTTAAAACTAAAGCAGGAATGAAAAAAAATTGTAACTTTGATTTTTGATATTTAAATGAAGTACAAACAACCTTATAATAATGAACCTTGTATTTAGCTATCAATATTTTTATCTTAACATTCATTTAAAAATATTTCAAATGTCTAAACATATCTCATAAAATAACTAAAATGTTTTGAAAAATATAATATAAAAATTTGGTAAAAATGTCAAGTATCTGTTGTTACTTCTTTTTAAATTGTAACATTAAATAAAATCGATTTTTTCAAAAACTGATGTTGCGAAAATACTCCCGTTTTTCTGTACCTAAGTTTCTTTTAGTTTTTCCCAATCATTAAAAAAAAAAAAAAACTACTGGACATTTTCACCTTATCCTTCATACTTTTTACCCCATGGCCCATACGATACCGACTAGGTCCAATAATTCCCAACTCTCGAAATCAAAGTTTGGATCATTTTTATACTGTTCCGTGACGTGATGACAGACACAAAAAAAAAAAATTAAAACACACACAAACACATACGTCAGTATCAAACCAATACGCGTTTATTGCTAAAATCGTTTGAAATAATATAAAATTGTACTATTTTATTTATTTCGCTTGGCTGTAAGAGATCATTGAGTAGAGAATATTGTGGTTTCACGTTATCAGCGGGTATGGTAGGTTAAGGAGAAGCTACGACGTCGGATATATTCACATTTGTAGGTATTATAATATAATAATAAGAGTCAGCACGCTTGCTAAATCATAATTTTCTCTAATAATAGCATGAATACAATAATTTGTACAAGTACATATTTTTTATGAGTGGCAAATAAGAGGAATAAATTAAATATACACGAACCTAGGTATAATATTTTCACTCTATTCAATCAATAATGTATGTTGATTGTTCAATTCTACCCACTATGCCTACGCATAAATCACAAAACGTTTAAACGTTTTTCAAAGTCATACGTTTTAGTATTATTTAAATTAATTTGTGTTCGTCAAAAAATGTACAAACCTTATAAATGAGAATAAATTTCAAAACCAAATCATAGGTAACGAAGTTACAAAAATGTTACCAAAAATTAACATAAAATAGTCTTTTATAAAGGTTTTGGAATTAGTTTTAAACTTTTCCACTTAAATAAACTAAGTCAATAAAAATAAAACAATTAATATAACTTTCTACGATTTTCTTTTAGAATAGCGATTTTAGAATTTCTAATTTAAAATCACGATAAAACTCAAATAAAGTATTCAATGCACGTAACACTTGAATATTTGATATTCTGAAATTCAAAACTATATTATTATTTTTTATCTAAATTTCAAATAGGTAGTCTATTAGATATATCTATTTTTGTTGTAAATTCTGGATTTTTTTTTCATCGACGAGTCAGCAAAATAGTTCATTTCATATTTATCTAAATATATACATATTATATACGTTATAATAAACTAAAAATATGTTATTAATATTGTAAAATCTTAACATAATATATTTATTTTTAATCTATTGGTATAGTGTACTAGAAATTAGAAACAATAATATTATTATAATATTCGAAAACAATCTACTTGATCGAAAGGTGTTGTATAATATATTTGACTATTTTAAAATGAGATATTTCTGAGTGTATAATTACCCTACATTTACACGAGGAAAATGTACATAGATAATTGTATCTGCTCACGGTAAAAGACAGGTTATACATTACCTATTCATGTAGATTCAATCTATTTAGTGTGATCGTCAGTTCACACAATTTTTCAAGAGTTTATTCTTATTTTCAAGTTGATATCTTATTGTATAATATTTTTTAATCAAAATTATAGGACAAAAATTAAAGTTTTTTGATTATGAAACGTTATAATTATTAACTGATATCATTTAGAAATACAAATGTTGACATAATTTTGTATTGAAATAATGATGTTCAGTTTTTATTTTACTAAAGTAAGATATGTATACAATCCTAGATTCTATACAATTTATTAACACGTTTATAGCACCGATAATATTTATGGTAAAACATTTTTTTTATATATTGAGACTATGACTCAACGATGAGTGCTTTAATAATAATCATTTTTTTTTTTTTTTTGTTAACTATTTTTTTCTTACAAAGATTATAGTGATTATATAAATGATTTTTTTTAGAAAAAAATATTGTATGTTTGATCATGTTTCGTTAAGTTTTAGCAATTATTTATTAGCATTGTAAATTTAAGAAGTCCACAGGATCACAATTCATTTAAATATTATAGCGATTTCTAAAATTATTATTATTTTATAAAATATAATGGGCCTTATAATGAGCAAGCTCTTGTCTATTACAGTAATTACAAATCATAGAAACTAATTTACAATGGCACATAATTTTTAAAGCATCAATATTACAAAAATTCAAATATATAAAATTATGATTTATTTATATTTTATTATATAGAACGGGACGAATTCAATACAAATTTAAATATTAATCTTAAAGCTAGAGTAAAGGCGAGTTTAAATTATAAAAACATTAATATATAAATATATATTAATACAAATCAATACATTTCATTATAGTAAGGATTAAGTTTAACTAGTGTTAATGTAATATAAAGTTACTGCAATCTATATATTATCAAATTAAAGAAATATAATAAAGGTATAAATTTTGCATTCTACTGTATAAGTAAACATAGGTATGTAATATAAATTACGTAATAATTCAGGGAAGCTATTAAAATTCTCAGACAGTGAAAAATAATTCAGGGTGGAGGATTTATGTACTTTTTGGGCAATGATATTGTTTAGTTTGCATCTGATGTTAAAATTGTGGCATATTAGTTATGCTTGGTTATTTTTTTTATTATAAAGGTGACAGCTGCTTTGTAGAAAAGGTTTTTTTTAACAGGTAGCGTATTAAATTGTTTATAGAGGTTCTGGACGCGGTAATTGAGGCTTTTGTTTAAGTTTAATCTCAAAATATTATTTTAGACGATTCAAAATTCTGATTTGCAAACATTTAAGATTTGTTTTGTTTGCTCTCTGTGTAATTATGCCAAATGCAGGTGAGAATTCTGCCAATGCTTTGGATATCACTTTGATTAGGTTCTTTTGTAAAATATATTTCAGCTGTTCGAAGAAAGATTTCTTATTTTTGTTGCTTATGAACTAATTTGCTCTGTTAATTTTAAATTGCTACTCGTTTCTACACCTAAATATTTGGAAGCCGAACTTATTTTAAATTTATTACTACGGGAACGTTTTGATTGGATTAGTGCAGCTATAACTGAATGTTATAAAATATGGTTATATTTGTGAAATCATTGTCGGATAAGTAATGTGGTAAAGTAAATGATTTTTCTATGCTTAAAAATAAGTGTCAACTGCTACAATAATGGCAGATCCATGGACGAAACAAACTAGTTCTCCATTTAGGATTGACGAGTAAACATAGTTTATTTTTAGAATAAAAAGCACAGGTGATAATGGTAATATATGACTTGAAATAGTTATGAATGATATTCTATCCCAATCAGGATCTTATGTTATATTTTGATTTCTTAAATCGATGATTGCGGCTATATATTTTTAATAATCTGTTACCGTACTAGACGTAAAAATTATAAAAAATATTTTTCTAGAAGAAAATAAAAATGCTATGTCTTATTAAATTTTAAAATAAAATAATCGAAACACGTATTTTTGAAATGTAAATACTCAGGTATATAAAGCTATATACACTTTGTATATACATAACTATATATATATATATATATATATATATGATTTTGATGATGTGATGTTATATAGTAGAAAAACAAACTATGAGTGTATCTAAAATGAAAATATAATATTATACTTGTTCAATTTTGAATTTTGTGTAGAGACATACATGTATTAGTATTTGGTTTACAATAATGTGTGTTTTTCAGAAAATACTTTTCGAGATATGTAGTATAAAAGATAAAGTACAACATATTTTCCCAGTATTTAGGTAGCTAGTTATTGAGAAACATATTGATAACTACAAAACAATGAAGAGCGAATATTTTTCTAGCCAGTGATTTTAAAAAAATGGGTTGACCAAGTGGGGTAACCAATATTATAACAAAGTTATTGAAATATTGAAACTAAAATAAAAATCAAACTATAATTGTTATAAATAAGATTTGTATTTTTTAATTATTATACTATGATGAAATCTATTATTTTTCTTATTGATCTTTATTAAAACTTCAGCAACTGGGCTATTATTTAAAATCTATTAAGTTTTCACACATCAAAATATTATAATATAGTTATTATGAGTTATATTACGCATTTTGTTACCAGTATTAACATATATATGTTTTTGGATTGGATACATCTCCAATTTTTCGAAGCCAATTTTCCTAAGATTTTCATTACTATAGTTATTTAATAATATTTTATTACTTATAATTTATATTAAATTAGATGTACTTATTGTTGATATTTGACATTACAAAAACATATTTATGATTCGTAGATCTTTCTTTTATAGGAAAAATATTAAGTAGCATGCTACATTTACATACTTAACCTACTTAATGCCATTCTTTATTATTTTAAAGTTCAACATATTAATCTCTGAATTCACAGATTACAGTACTGCTACATTTCTAGTAAACCATTCAGAATTGAGAAAATACTCAAACAGAATATGTTAATTTTCCATTATAAAAGATAAAACCTAAAAATAATTTGATAAACAAATCAATCATCAAGCCATATAATATGTTAAATATGTAATGAAGTCCGAAAGACATGGAAAAGCATATGAAATAAAATATACGGCAAATAATTATATTATAGTGTTATAATACATTTAAATATTTCATTACCAAAAACGTAAACAGTAGGTTTATAATATATCTATACTAAAAAAACTAACTTAAATTCAAAATAATATTACAATTCTACTATCGAAGTTTGTGTTAAACACAAATAATTAATTATGATATTGTACAAATTAAAATGGACACAAAATCTACTTTCTATCTTTTAATAAAATATAAAATATATCTGTGGACATAATTATTTATTATCAACTTTCAGATCAGTTTATGTAATTTGTATTCCCCAGCTTAAACATTTTGATATCAAGTAATCTATATATAAGTCATTACGTTTTTTAGAGATTTTTTTAAAATTAATAGTCTGTAGTTATAAGTTTACATACCATTACATTTTAATTCAATGTCATCTGAATGTACATTTGAAATTACAAGCATTTAAAACACTGAAATCTTTACTTACTAGTTTATGAATAATTTAATATTTTAAAAAGTTCAATAACCCCTTATTATGTAAAACGAAAAGTCTTTACATCAACTGCGTCATGTATAGAATATATTTAAAATATCTTATATATAGTATAATATTGTATTATTAAAAATCAAAAATATGGAACGAATTATTCATATTAAAATTATTGTGTGTGTGTGTGAATCCACAGCCAACTCTATTTTAATAATGGTTTTAAAGTTTGGCATATATATAAACTTGTACCCAAGGACGTGTACCTCAAAGCTAATCTTTTTAATTTTGCATTTTTAAGGAGGGGTTCACTCAGGGATTTGTTGGTTCACAAAAAACGATTATCTTTTTATTCATATATCGTTGCCATTAGTTATATGGAAAATAAAATATTTATTATGACGGGATATAATTTTTTAGACCTGTATTTTATATTAATTAGTAAAAATAACCCAAATTACTGTATTTAAAACCTGCGCAGCTTACATTTGACGTAGTTTAAGACAGGATTAATCCATTGGAATTATTTAATTTGTCACGGGCAACGCCGTGCAGGATCAGCTACATAATTAATATGCATATCTACTATATAACATCAAACGCCTAAAACGGATGATGAAAATCCACAGTTTTCGATCGATTTCTATAAAATATTTGTCAATAGACTCAGCAAAATCAGTACAGTTTCATAATAATTTATTAATATGTTTATTTTTATTACTTATTTTACATTTTTAAACGCATAAATGCAGTTGAACATAATTGACTCGCAAAAAAACTATAATTTTTATTTTATTCTTATATATCGTTGCTATTGGTTACACGGAAAATACAATATTTATCATGATTGAATAATATAATATTTTAGACCCGTAATTTATATTAATTTGTCAAAACAACCTAAATAATTGTGTTAAAAATCTTCACGGCTTACATATTTTACCTAAAGGAGCTAAAAAGGGGTATAAATCTACGGAAAATTCCACGCAGGATCAGCTAGTAATATTAAAATATGTCCCAAATGTTATATTTAAATAAATACAGGCAGAATATTTGACTCCCGTGTGACCTGCAACTGGGGTGTAGAATAACGCGGTTTAATAATGTGACATATAACATATACGCCATAATTATACGAACGCACCAACGCTCTACAAAACAACACATACTTCAGCGGCGTAATTTGTGTATGTACATTTTCCCTAATTTAATCATCCCCCCCCCCAAAAAAAATAATTGGTTTATATCATAAGACCTTCTATACAATGCGCAACCATGATATGATCTATATACATTTATTATTTAAATAAGTAATTTGTAATTACACATAAAAAGGTAATATTAAAACATTCACGTTTACAAATATGTATTATATTTTAAATCGATTGGTATCTAGATACGGTTTTATCAGAAATCACAATAAAAGATCCACATTTCATGATTTCAATCCTAATTCATTAATTATTTCGTCAAGATCGGAATATTTTCAGGGCGTATAATATTGATAGATAATTGATATAAGTTTATTATATATTTTAGACCAATGGTTCTCAACCTTTTTTGTTTCATATCATCCTTAGGCACTAGTATTTAATACTATGTCACCCTAACATCAATATATTAAACAATTTGAACTGTGTATGTATATTTAAAAAAAAAAGAACACAGAAAAATATTAATTATACACATTCTTTAAATTACAGGATTCAATAAACATTGACACATTAAATTGACAAATTAAAAAAAAATAATAATGAGTTATAATATACAATTTATGAGAAATTTAACTCTGATAGTTTTTACGAATTTGGAAAATTTAAGGTTGATGGTAGAAGAGCAACTCATATATCATTGTAACATGATACATATTCGTGTATGTTTATGTATTAATATGTAATGATGCTGATGACAACATATAGTTATATTAATATGATCGTGTCCGTCTTAATTTGTAATATCACGGTAGTTCTCTACAAACATTGGTCAAGTGAACTTCGTGTAACTACAAGATAGGCCTAGTTGTAAGTACGGACTGTTCATTAATATTTATTTAATAATATAATTATAATATACACGATTTCTAACAATTGAAGTTACTTATTTACGATCTAACAAATATCAACCCCCATGCTACGGTATATTTTATCTATAGAGACCAACTACTCTCCCTCGATATCTTATATTTAATTGGACACCTTCTTGCCACATTATATCATCTTCTAGAGTTGTTTTTATAAGTGTTTGACGTTTTAGATTCTGATCGAAGCGATGAGTGTATTGATTTTAAAATGATGTGTGTTTTCTGTGTCTGTCATCAGTAAAAGTGCTCCGATTATCTTCTTCAGCATATTTTCTGATAGGAAAGTGAATCTAGTTGGTACTTTTAAAGGTTAAAAGTAAACATTTCTCAATAGTTTTTAAACGCGTCGGAAAAACCAAAAAAAAAAAAAAAAAAAATTGAGGAAAACGGGAATTTTTTTTCGTACAACAAAATTTTGACAAAATCGATTTTTATTTTTAATGTAACAAAAGAAATAGTGATCATAGATACATGGCATTTTTAGAAAATGTTTATATAAGCAATTTTTATACACAATAAAATTTTCAATATTTTGACTTTTTTTGAACTATTTAAGGGCATAATCAGTTTTTGGGTTTTTTTTTTATTTTTTTAATTATTGTCAACAAACATTTTTCAGCCAGTCAAAAAACTTAAAAATTTAATACAAGATTATTCATAACTTGTTGTAAATGTAAATTAAAATAAAAGTTGTGCGTAAGTCTCTAATAGTTTTTTATAAGCGTCTAAAAATAAAATTTCGACATAATACATAAAATGTTCATTTTTTATAATTAAGGATTAGAAATTTAAAACAAGGTTTTTCGTAAGTTTTTTCTAAATTCAGTTTTAAAAATAATTAAAATACAAATGCACACTTTTTTTATAAGCATTTGAAGTTCAAATTTTGACTAAATTCATCAAAATTTAAAATGTTTGAAAATTATTTTGTAGTTAAAAATGCATAAAATGATCAGTTTTTATAGCTAAGGATTGAAGATTTAAAACAAGGTTTTTCGTAACTATTTAATGATGTAACCAAAAAATCAAAAAATATATTAAAAAAATAATTTTTTATAGTCATTTTAAGTTCAAATTTGGACGAAATTAGATATTTAAAATATTTAAATGAATAATGACAATGTTAGTTATTTCGTTGTAATTTAAAAATATTTTTCATAGGTGCTTGAAACTTTTAAAATATATTATTATATTTTTATTTTTTATACAATTAATTAAATTTTCCAATGCAATGTTTTTTGCAAAAATTAATTCATCCTACTGTATTATTATTAGTATAATTAATTATTTTAATAGCAATAATATCATGAAATACACTTAATTGTGTAGACGACCATCTTCGCTCAGAATCGTTTTTTGTATACAATGATTTTATACCATTGATTCAAATTTAATAAATTCATAACATGACCCCACATGCGAACTTTTTTTGTTTTAATATTTGTGAGTGTACTAAATCAATAAATAGTTATCTTATTCTTTTGCCTTTTTCCGTGAATATTTTGTCACCCTTATGATGGGTTCATGTCACCCTTGAATGACGTGTCACCCCGATTGAGAATTACTGTTTTAGACGGTGTTGACGCGTTAATGATTTGCGTCGTCGCTCCACTATTAAAATGTAATATTCGGACGCTCAGTGGTATATTTTTGTACTATAATTCAATATCATAGTTTATCATGTGTTTCAATATATTCGTGCAGTGGTGATTGATTGCTTGGTCTTTATTACGAAGTAATAACTAATATTGTCTTAATTATTGTTGTGTATAGCTAGCAACGGTGGGGGGGGGGATTGAGGTCTTTATATATTATTTATATAAAGTATACTAGAGTACCTATAAATATTAAATAATAATATAAAGTTTTAATGTAGTCATAATAATATTTATAGTTAAATCAGTACATTAATGTGGTTTGCAAATTTAAAAAAAAAACCAAGAGGAGGATACGACACCCAAATCTCTCCCACCCTTAATTACACCACTGACATGTTTTACTGGCAAAATGTATGATGGCAACACCATACTCATACATTATAGACGTATTAGCGGATCGCTTTTCCTCAAAATTTCGTTCAACCGATAGGACTCGTCCAAAGTAGATGTGATAACGCTCTACAATTATTGCTATTTGAGGGTTAAACGAAAATAAAACTCTAGGGTCTGCCAGGTAAAATCTCAAGACAGATCGTATACCTCCTCCTCCCACCACCACTACCATCACGATATATTTTTATAAACGAGTAAGTACTTTTTACCGCTCGCCACACTTATATAATATATTATTGTTCAATGTTTATTTGGATTATTCCACCGTCCTGTTGGTATGGACATACAATTAACATTTATTGTACAATTAACCACTTGTTATTTTATTCCCTCATTGGCCCTACAACTATTATACGTATTTATTTTTAAGCTCTGAAATCCAACTATCGTCTATATTATTAGCATAATATTATTTAAGCATCGTTTTAAATATTTTTAGAGCATAGTTATTTCGTAACATTATTATTTAAATTATTATTGATTATATTTTTAGTTAAAAAAATAATATTAACATAGTAATTATTATTATGTAGGCTGATTTAGTAATAGTATCTGCAATTGCATCTAAGCGTATTTGTTTGTCGATCGGTGTCTCAACAAGGTGGTGTGGTACCGGGGTAATAATTCTGATGTATATTAGTAGGTACTGATTCAGAGTTTAGATAGTTTAGCTCAGTTATATTATAATATATTATGATTTACTTTAGTCAGAGATATGAAATTACCATATATTATTGTTATAAAACTAACTTGGTACTTAATATTATATCTGATTATTTAGATGCATCTGTTTTTCAACCATAAGGTACCTGAACAAGGTGACGTCATATACTTAACCTATCCATACTCTAATAGTCTGATGCATTCTAGTGTCCAAAGTTATATAAAGTATATTTTCTCGATAACAATGCAAATTAAGTCTTCGCCTCAGATATTGGATAAATTTAACCAACCGTACATTAGAATAATTCCGAGAACTAACTACATAGCATATTGATAAGCACATTAACGATTTTCGACCAAGCTCAATCACGTGTACAACAATATACTACATGAAAATTATAATTATTATAATAATTTATATTATATCTTTATATTTTATAGACTATCTAATAGACGCCAACACTATAATTATAACGGTACATGCTAAACAAATCAAATTGTGACGTAAAATATCACAGTGATACCGAACATCAAACTCCCTGTAAAGACAACTCTACATACCTGAACATCAAATACATATTATAATATTTAACAATACCTACTAATTATTATACGAGCAAAGTAAATGAATTAAAAACATAGTATCCACGTAGCGTTAACATATACATTATATAAGACCCAGATTGTTATGTAATATATAATATATTAGTAGTATAATTTTATACATAGCGTACCCTTTAGAATAACAAAATAAAACCAATAAACGACCTTGGATGACGCCTGCAAGACACGTAAACATAATATATTATGCACGCCCGTAGTCCATCACAATATTATATTAATATTATTATATTGTGTGTAAACACATGAATTTACTACGCCGTTTAACATGTGTGGAATATTAATAGTACCTAGCAGGAGTCGTCGTGGCATTTTCCCTTTACAAAAGATAAGTAGCCACGATATTTTTTATAAGTATTTAAAGTTCAAACTTAGATACAATTCATCAAAATTACGAACATTTGCAAATTATTTTATAGTTAAAATTTTCAACTATTTTAGCTAAAACTTGCAGATGTAATACAACATTTTTCATAAGTTATTCAAATTACAACCAAAAAATCACTGATAATGCAAATGCAATGTTTTTTGCAAAAATTAATTTAGTCTACATATTATTACTATTAGAAATATTATTATAATAAAAAATATCTTAAGCTGACACACCGCCTCTATTCAGAATAATTGTTCGTGTATATATATTTCGGTATAGCATTGAATTTAAAATTAACACATCCCTTACAGTAACCCACTTGACACCTATTGTACAGCAGACCGTTAGCCACTTCCTCTATTTTTTTTTTAATTAAGAATAAAATTATAAAATGCTCGCAAAAATAAACGATGATTATAATATACATTATTTTTTCTACATATAGAACTGTGTAAAGACATATTACCCTAGATCTTGAATTAAACATAGGTACGGTTGTAATAACAAATATCTATATTAATTTTAAAACCTTTTATTTTGCTCTTATTTTATACCTAAATTTTTTTTTACCATCTTGTTTGTCGAAATCATGGTTGAAATATACAAGGTTATTTAATATATTAATATTCTATCTTGTATCAAACAAAAAAAAAAATGGAATCGTGAGAGTACTGTATTTTATCAATTATATTAAATATTTTATTTATTGGGTAAAATAAACAATAGTAAAAACAAAGTAAAAATTATTACTTAATGTGTAAAGTATATTTTATACCACTGATTCTGATATTATATCACCTATCAAAACATTACTCGTTGCGTTTCCTTTTTAATTTCTTTTCAGCGTATTAAACGACACTATGTCGTTACTATAATATTATAATGCACATATCTTGTATATCTCAACCTTGGTTGAAATGTTTCAAAAACCCTTTGACAGGGGCTACGAGTATTCTGTATTTATAATATAATCGTCATATATTATGTTTTAATTGTTAATATAAAGCTATGCTAATTTTAGGTAAGTCAATGTTAATAAACAAACTAAGTCGCGTAATTGTGTATAGTCATCTGAATTTAAATAAATGAGTGGGATCCTAGAATATTCATTCGACGGTATCAACATAATTTAATATGTATTTACCTAAAGTGTCATTATAATAGTTCTATAGTTTTTTAGACAAAAACTTAAGACCTAACAAGGATTTGAAAAAGCATACTTTTTGGTGGGTAAGAAGGAGTAGGGAGGGAATCTAAACAACTTTATGTTGAGACAAAAACGAGAAATTTGTTTTTCATATTAAGTTATTTTTATAACAGTATATAAAAAAGTTTTTTTATCTTTTTCGTTACCTAATCATTTTAATCGCTTCATTATTTCATCTTAATTTTAAGAAAAAAAAAAACCTTATGTGCATTTATTATACGGGTACCACCTGCCTAAGTAAATATTTTAGTTTGTTATTCTTTGCATTAAATTAAAAATTCTTTATTTATATTCTGGGGAAGATATGAATATATTGGTTTGACAATGAATGTATATGTGTATGTTGTATTGTATCCGTCATACGTTTTTCAGTAAAAAATACTTCAGTACCCGCTCAATTTTGAGAGTAGTTTTCGGTAACGTATTGATTCTAGATGACACTTAAAGGGATCAAATTTAAAGAATTCATAGTACTTTAAAAAATTATTTGGAAAAACTACAAAAAATAACGGAATAATGGGAATATTTACACGATTTTGATGTTTGATAGTTTTGTCAAAAAGAAATTCAAACAGTTATTTTACCAGGTAATAGAAAATCCATTTTTTTTTTTTTTTGTTATACCTAACCTATAAAATTATATATTATAAAATATTCTTAGAAGCAGAGGTTAACTCATCGTTTCAGAATTATTTCTCATATAAGTAGGTAGCTATAATGGTTTAATATTGAATTCAAATTGAAACAATTCAATACAGTTTTATATTCAATTCAATACAGAATGATAAATTATTTTCTAAAATCCACTATACAACAGAGTGACTTTCCTAGATTTTAATTTAGAGTAAAAATAAAATAAAATATTAGTTAAAATAAACATAACACATTTTCTAATTTAAAATTTAAAACAAAATTTGATTTTAAAAAGTTTTCATTGTCAAACTACAGACATTGAATGATCTAATAAGTGGATATAGTAGGTACAATAAAAAATCAAATATGTCAATAAAAAATTAACTTTTAAAGACTTATGTATGCAAACTGCTATAATAAAAATAAAATTGAAAATATAAAACTTTGTGGTTGACTGCATATTACGTAAACAATATTTTTAGACTTTAGCGTTTTTAGACTTTAAGCTACCAGTTTAATAATGATGTGTGATATTTTTGGAAAAAAAACATTTTAAAGTAATAAAAAGTTTAAAAAGTTCCATACAGAGATTTTTATACATGTATATATATATATATATATATATATATATATATATATATATATTAACTCGTATTGTGAACAAAGATGACTTTTGTACAGTGTCAGTGACTTTTGAGAGTTTTTGTCAACTAAGAAAAATACAATTGTTTTCTAATTTAAAGTTACCATTATTATTATGGCATATAAAATATTTTATGGTTATGTGGCCATAACAGTATTAGATATTTAATTATATACAAAATATTATATTCGCTAAAGTTATAAATTTAGTTTTTTTTTGATTAAATATGTGTGTGTGTGTGTGTGTGTGTGTGTGTGTAATAGAAAATGGGAAGAGGTTGTCGTCACATCAAAACGTAATATTTTGAAGGTCGTAGTACAAAATAGTTTGTGCAACGTTTATCTACTGCACCAATATATTATTATATATGTGCATTATGTAATATACATATATGAACAAACGCATATCAAGCTTTCCGTTCACTTGTCACGCCTCAGCTCGGGATATTAATGCATTAAAATATATATATTATAATAAATCGTAAAATAATAATTAAGAAACTCATTCTTAGAACGATTTTCAAGAAGCCGGTTTTTTACTATACATGTCTATAATATATATAAAAAATATTTTTTTATTCTCTAATAACCCTCAAATCAGTCTAATTATAACCACAAGCACACAAAATCTCACAAGTTAGTGGCTACTATACCCTAAGGTAAACAACACTTGGTATTTATGCCTACCCACATCAGTTTTTTTGTTATTTATGTAAATAATAATATTTATATAGTATAAATATTGAATTTACCATTTATTTAAAATAAAATTGATTTGTTGTCATAATTGTCTTATTATTCCTTTTTCTCTATCATAAATCAAAATATATTAACAGACTAGTTCAGTGACGTATAATATTATCTTCTTGTCGGAATGAAAAAAAAAAATGTATTTCGATTCTGATCTATGCGCAATGCTAATAAACTACAACTACTTTACATTTATGTACACTTTTTATTATAAAAAATTTCGTGTACGTCTTTCGAGATAATATTACGGTACTTCTATTTATTTAAAACTGAAAACAAATTATATTTAAAAGCTAATTACTGAAATAATTTTCTGGTTGAATAATTACCCTTGATTTTTATTATATTGTTTTACATAAGTTCACAATACAGCACATTTTAGTTTTAACATTTTTAAATTTTGAATATTTAGCCAAATTTTTTAATTGTTATGCAGGTTCTATAAGTTCAAATTCCATAACAATATTTGGTTCATTAGTATAGATAATACAACCATATTAATTTAAGTAAATTTTTAGTTTGATAAATATAAGTATATATTTATTAAGATATTAGCTAAAAAACATTTTTTTTTTAAGAATACATTTGATTTTCCTACTAAACAGCTTAATATATTTATTTAAATTTATACATAAAACATTCAAATATTATCGTTCTGTTATGCTTTGTTATATTATTGTTATTATGTTTCTCGGTCATCATAAACTATAATACTATACCAGACATTAAAATGCAATACAAATTATTTATATAAATACCTACTTAAAAAGTTTATATGACCAAATATCTCAATAAAAATAATTTGAACGAATGATTATGATGATTTATCATTGCCTCCAAATTTATTATAGCAATTTAATACCAATCAGAATCTAAAGAAGTAAAATAATAAACGAATGTCAACGTTCAACATTTGATCCCCGATTATGTTTACACGTATTTAGCAAACATATATTTCAAATGAGTCTAATTATACTTTTAGTTTCATCGATAAATAAATAAACAATAATTATTGATAACAGAGAAATTCCTTCTCAGAATAATTAAAAAAAATAATAATTAACAGTATATAATTATTATTGTAAAATAACTATTGTAAAAATATTAACTTTAAACGCTCATAAAAAAATTGTATCATACATTAATCAAATTAAAAGTAAAAAATGTCAAATGTATATACATAATATTGCAAATAGAGCATAAATATTTTTTTTTCAATTATATATAATTTCTATTAAATGCTAATTGCACTTGTGTGAAGTGGGGTTTAAGGAATCACCTTTCTTCCTTTATGTATGTTTTCAACAAATGCCACTCACACTTCTATAATATCAAAAGTATGTAGCAATATAATTTCGAGAAAAAGATTATTAACACGATATCCTCCTAAAATAAATCTTGTGTCCTTACTGTCTAATCTGAATTTTTGGTAAATATCGCAAGATTCTAAGCCTAGTTATTCACATTTTGCCAAAAATTCATTATTTGAAAATTTACTGCACCGCCCCCTTTCTAGCCAAATTCCTAACTAGAGCCAATTTTCTACCAGAAACCACCACCTAAAAATGCTCCAAAATGGCACGATGATTACAAAAATAAAATCATACACAATATTTACAAAAGAAAACTATAAGTTTAATTATTTTAAACTGTAATACATTTAGTAATTATACACCTAAGATGTTCGTCGGTTTATTAAAAAAATTTAACACTACTATTAAAATGTAATTTAAATTAAATAAAACTTGTATGAGTACCTATCTATTTCTAATCAACGTTTAATTTTTGAATGGATACCAATAATCGATACTTTTTGTATAATACTGCTAAACAGTATACCAATATATTTAACGTTTGTTAGTAACACTAAACCATGCATTAAGGCTTGACATTTATAATTATTGAACACTAGGAAACATAAAAATATTTTTACCTCGATAACTATTATTGTAATCCAGAGATTCGAAGAAGTGTCTGTGCACAAACCGAAAGAAAGTAAAAAAAAAAAAAAGTACGCTTAAGCCATTAATTATTTGAGTTTTACCCCACTGAATTGTCAATTAATCGAAATAATAAATGAGAATAGCACACGCAATGGAAATAACGCGAGTCGGCTGAACGACGATACGCGTGTTTAACCGCGGAAGAGCAGACGGCGAACTAAATTCAAAATCTGTCGCGGTTCGGACGCCAAAACTTTTGCATCCGGCGCATGTCTTTTACGGAAAAAAAAATCAACAAATATAATATCGCACGCTTTATACAGACTATTCGTGCAGATATTCCAAATTCATAATGACATTTTCGCTAAGATTTAATGCAAACACTTTATACAAATGTTTATGTGAAATATATATTATAATTTTAATTCATTTTTTTAATGTCTCGTTTGGAAAAAAAATATGCAGCACGATTTTTAAACGCAGATGCCTTCTACTCCTCGATGACAATTAGCTGCTGTAGCTGTTTCGATAAAAAATAAATGCGTATCCTTTATACAGTCACTTATTTGACTGTCGCATATCACTCGGTAACTCGGCATCCCTGCAACTCCCTAACCCCCGACCATTCGTTCGACTTGCGTACCATCTGGGTGCTTATAATTCGGTTAGTTCTCCGATAAGAATAAAATCCAAACTCGTGTCGGCGACGGCGACTACTGCCGATATCGCACCCGCTGCTGATACTACTCCCTTTCTCAACACCGTTATATTATAATATACGTGTGCACAGCACGCATCGATGCTTTTTTCCGTCCGAATCGTATTTGTCTAATGTTTTTTTCATTAAATTGGCGTATCAAAATATCGTTGATAAAATCTTTGATCTTTTGCCTCTGTTTCGTCCTATTAATACAGCGCCACAAATAATACCTGGTTTATGGACACTTTAAATAAAAATAAAGCTGTGTGCGAGATTATATTATGTCTTAAAAAGGTTACCTGCACAATTGGAACGGAACGTAAAATGTTTTTAAATTTAAAACTGAAGTATAGATTTATTTATTTAAAATTCAAATATTTATTCCGAATAAAATTGATTCCGTGATGCACAAGTTAAAATTTATTTTATCATTTTAATAAAGAAAATAAATGTGCCAGATTTCAAGGATATTTATGGAGAAAACGAATATACAACAAGGACAACAGTCTTATTAAATTTTCATTTCTTAATTTCCATACATACATTATAAATTAAACGATAAAAATAATTCATACTCTTTAAAAGTTAAAAAACCTTCATATATATGTCAAAAACGTTATAACACGAATAAAATTAATCGTAGTTATTTAAATATTCCTGAAATGACAAAACTAGATTAATAGTATTCTGTGATAAATTCAAAGATTGTTTTAGATATTCAGCAGTGCTGAATTAATGTTTATAAAACTTATAATTTATTGAGTAAGTGTACAATATTCAAAAAAAAAGTGAAAGATTGTAAAAGGTATTTTTATGCAGAAAAAATATATTGATCTCCGTAAACCAATAGACAACTATCTTGTTTACCGTGAACATAAATTAAAATATTATACACAATTAAACCTATTTTAAAAATATTAGAAAATACCCGATTTTACAATAATAATAATTAATTATACCTCATATAAGTTCATATAGGTAATTACTAAATACTATTATAATTATTACATATTTATAATAGGTACTTAATTAAGCTTCCCACTATAGCATGATATCATAAGTTATAACATAGTGGATTATTATATTATAATGAGCATTTAAGCGTAAGAAACAACTTATAATATGGAATTTATATTTTAAAGACTTCGTTAGTTTTGCAAATTAATTAAAGTCGTTAACATTTTATTTTTTCTAAATATTATTTAAAATCTTATATGTCTAAAATTGATTTATTTACTTATAATTACAACCCGTTTTTTGTTTGTTTTGATCAAATATAAATCACAGTCCTAAATATATATCCAATTATAATAAGTATTTTTTTCTCTAGTCAATGGCAATAATATTTAAATAAAAAAAAAAAAAATTGAGTTAACCGCTCTGCTGTAGAATTTTAGGAGTCGAATACACCTCCTTATTGGGTAGGTTACTGTAATTAATGTCTTAAATTTTCATTCAATCAATGCATACGAAAAACGATTCATTATTCTTGGTTAAAATATCGAATTTTGTCCAAATTTAAAACATTCATCTAAAATGCAGAAAAATAATAATTGTAACTATATTTTTTCGACATTTTTCAATAGGTATTTTAACAACTTATGAGAAACCTTGAATTAATTTTTCAAACTTTTTACCCAAGCGGAATATAATTATTGACATTTATAGAAAAAAAAATCGAAAATGTCAAATGTCTAAAAACAAGTTTAAAGCGTCAAAATATTTTTAAAATATTATCACGAATAGAAAGTTACAGTATTAATATTTAGTGAAATTTTCAAGTATCTATAGTAATTTATTCTTTAGTGACACAAAAAAAAACCTACTTCGTCAAAAATTTATTTTTGTAAAAATTCCCGTTTTTCCATTTATTTTTGAGCTTTAGTTGTTTAGAATTAATTTAGTTTTTAAAAGTACCAAATAGATTTAATTTTCTATTAAAAACGATCCTAAAAATTGAAAATTGAAGCAATTATTCTATTATTTTTCGTGTATACAGACACACAAAAAGATCTTTGTTAGTGAAATCAACATATTCCGCTCAGAATCTAAAATGAAAACAAAAGTTATTGAATGAGATAATCATAAAAATACACTCTAATAATAAATTTCCTATAACTGAAATATTATTCAATAATTTTTTTTAAAGTCTACCTAACTGGTATACAATAATTTTGATTTAAACCAGTGTCACCATAATTATTTAAAGAATATTCTTATCGAATACCTTATAATAAGTATACATTTGTTTATTAAGTCATTATATAATGTTTGTGATTTTTACGTATATAATAATATGTATTTATAACTTATGTATAATGCCTATATATTGGATTGTTCATTCATAAGTCAATAATATATCTATTAAAATAATAATTCAAATAAAATTGTTTTCGAATAAAACAATTTATTACAAAAAAAAAAAAATTACTTGGTATTTTGAATACAAATAAGCATATTACATTTAATACATGGATTATTATACTTTAGAACTTGAAATATGAAGCTCTTTTTACATATGTAAAATTATTATGATTTATTAATTAATTTAATATTTTATACTTATCTGTCATCCGTTAAATTGATTTTATTATTGTCTTACGATGACCTAAATATGGACTCTCGGTGACAGCTTCATTGGAGATGTACCAATCAATATTTATTCCGCATAGTCTAAGAATTTGACCAAAGACAACTAAACAATGCCACCTGATATGCATCACTGAGCAAACACCACCTTACTGCATAAGTATAAAAAAGTAATATCTGCCAACGATTATTAATTAAATAAAAAATATTTTTTTTAGTAAAAAAAAACATTGATAAAAAATTAGAAACATTTCTTAAATATCACCAGCACCTATACTATAATAGTTCACACAGCAATATCACCAGGTGCAACTTCAAGTGCTTTCTCGTTTATAGGCAGATTACTGGGGGAGGCATGTTATAAATAATATGCCACTGATTATTTTAGGTATGTAATCGATTAATCGATATCTTATCAACAACTATCTGCAATGATAATGATCCACCTATGAATACAATAAGAGCTAGAGACTTGTCCGATTGCTGTACAGTGTTAAACTATCAGTTTTATTTCATTTAGATAATGGTTATTATAAAAATATGCGTGTTTGCATACAATCCGTGGTCTATAATATGTTTATTATTTCTATAACCACTAAAACCTATTAATATAGCTAATTTTTTTTTTTTGCATTTTTTGTTACTCGTATGAATTATGATAATTTCTATAGTGACAATAAGTGAATGACATACGATACTTACGTACGGGTACCTAATGTCCAAGGAAGAACCTCCCTCATGCTAAGTCTGTGGTGTCCAATTAACACTGAAACATATCATCATCGAATGCCTCAAATATGAACAAGATCCACAAATCATCGGGTTAGATACGACCCTTGACGTTGTACTGGGACCCATAATCGAGGAAAACATTAAGATGATATAATTTTTGAAATCAACAGTTATATATATATATATTTGTAAAAACTGTAAATACTGTAAACCAATTTAAATTGTAACTAATGGACAAAGTTTCCGAGTATATAAGATCAATAAAAAAAAAATAAATAAATAAGTGAACGTTAAAAAAACTTTAAAATTAATCATAGCCGTTACTGTTACTTAAAATAATTAAATTCTATATTTATAAAAAATAACTATAAAGTATGAAATATTTTATAAGTATTTAGTGAAATATCTACTAACTAAATTTTTTATAATAATATCATAACATAATATAATAGTTAAACTTCATTAAAAAATATATAAATTTTTTTGACCTTAAAATAAAACAAATACCTATTTGATAAAAAAAAAAATCCATCAAATGATGTGGACTTTATGATAGTAATTTGATTATATAGATACCTACAATTTATTTTTATACCAGTGGTATTATTTCTTTATTCGACTCCTCAAAAAACAAAGTATTCAAACGGTAAATTGATTTCAGGAAATCGAAAATAACATCGCGCTCAAAAGCGTTCGAATAAATTGAAAAACAATGATATTTTCTGTGCATTGATATGTGTGTACACAACTTTTATCTCAAACAATTTTATATTTGATAAATCTATTCTTTTATTACTTGATATAAATTATCTTATTTTGTTTTAGTTATTTCAATTTTTTTTTTTTTTTTTAAATAAATATATTAGTTATTTTCTTCCAAATAAACAATTTTTGTCTCGATAGTATTTCCAAGTGCCCAATACTTTCTATGACCAACTATTAATTATCTACTCCATTTCAACTAATTACTTGCATCATAATAAATGTAGGTCGGTATATAAGTAACTTTAGATAACTTTTGTGAAAAAAATAATTAAAACTTTTTATGCATTTTTACTTACTATCATAACTCACTAAGTTAGACTGTAGAAAAATAATTTTTAGAAGTGCAAATTTGAAGACGAAAAGATTACTACTACTTCCCATAGAAACCCAACCATACCAACCTAACAATGGAACAAAAGTTCAAAAGGTTTAACATAACGTCATTATGATGATTAAAGTAAAATACAATTATAAAACCACATTATAAAATCATTAAAGTCTCATCTACGATCAATATCGAAAAATCTATAATCAGTAATACTACAGACTAAAATTATGTATTATAAAATCTAAGAAAAAATCTATTAATAACCAATAATTGTTCTTACTAAAATAATTTATTGTAAAATGTAAAAATGTATAAGTATAATTATTGGTACCTATATATTAAATTATTTGTAATTAAAAATGAAAAAATCGTTTAGTATGTAATCAATCGGAATGTCGGAATAAAAATGTTTAATAAAAATTTATTGTTACCTATCATTGTTATTTGCTATATTTCCAATAAATTTTGTCTACATCAAATTTTGAGTATAATAATTTTATTATTCTGTGGTATTGATTAGTTTGCTCATTTACAAGTGTCATACTTCCACATGTTAAATTATTTTATCGTGGTATATTAAGTAAAAATTAATTTTAGCTTTTAGTCATTTACATTAGATTAGATTTAGTCAACAACATTAGAATATTTGTAACAAACGATTATAAACGCTTAAATGCCGTACGCAAAAAAAAAACGATATCCCCACAATAGATTCCTATCAATACCAAATACATACTGTCTCGTTATTAAGTAAAATACATTTTCAAGGTTATTTTTTTTTTATATAGGTACCCATTAAGAATAATATTTTTGAAAATTAAAATCTTTTGAATTTATAAGTTAACTCAAAGTCTACAGAACGTTTTTAAAATATAAGAGTATGTCTAGGCATTAGCGATTGTGTGATTTTTTTATTTTCATAAATTATTACAATGACATACTATATTATTCCATGATTAATAAATGGTCTACAATAACATTTATTTAGATTTAATAAATCCAATGTTCTTTCGCCAAAATGAGCTGTATTATTTATATATTTAAAGTACCTACCTCTTCTATGAAAATTATTTATTTTTTTTGAAAAACACATAATTTTTTTATATTAATTCAATATCATTAAATTTTTAATAGTCTGCATTTGCTGGAAGTTACATTATATCATATATATATATATAAATAAATAACTAAATAAAAAAAATGATTTATTAAATAATATTTCTATACTGGTTAAACGTGTCTCAGTCTGGTAACCCTTAGAAATAAAACGTAATACCTACCAAGCACCGCCTTATTGTGTTGGTGCGAGTAACATATGTTCTATATTTGTTAATACATCTGAGTTTTATTATTAGTTTAGAAATTCCTTCAACTAACTTTGCTTTAAAATAAAAGGTTTCTTGTAATTTAATCAATTTCATTAATCCAATAGTATATCATAAATATATTATATCTATACTAAGTTTATCACTCTGTAAAATTGGTACTTATACCCCAAAACGTGAACGTCTAACTAATGACATGCAAGAAAGAATTACAAAGAAAGCTAAAATGAGCACTAAAATAGACAATATGCACCACCAAAATATGTAAGGACTGATAAGATAAATCACTGGCCAGTATAAAACAGTAAAAATTCCAAATGGAAGACACCAGGCTGTAAAGGTTTTACTTTTATAATGTGTGGAAAATGTCAAGTTAGTTTATGTTATGGCAAAGGACTAACATGTTTTACTAAATGGAATAAAACATAAAGAATAATTTAATAATTTTATAATATTAATCTACCATCAGAATTTGAAATCGATAGCTCTTATAGGTTCGGCTCACTGTTGTATATCAGTCACTCAGGACACTCTCGTTTATATATATATGTATGTATGTATAATTTGAGATATAATTTATTATTTAGAATCCAGAAATGCGACGATTGATGCATGCATTTGTTTGCCACCTCTATTTTTATATACAAAATAAAAATACTAATTTCTATAATTTAATTCTACTATTCCTATTATAATTTGTAAATTATAACCAATAGCAACCATTAATAAACAAAAATAATTTTCGATTTCCATCGTGAATTTTAAAATCCTCGTATAAGCTCATCTTTAAAATGCAAATTTTAAAAAATCCTTCTGGCTATGACCTATTTTCGGACCTACCAAATATACACAAAAAATTTCATAAAATTGATCAAGCCGTTTCGGAAGAGTTTAATAACAATACTGTGACCGGAGAATTTTATACATAAGATATATAAAAATAAATGTCTGTCTGTCTGTCCTTTATACATTACCAAACCATTTAACCGATTTCGATTAAATTTAGGACAGAGATAGATTAGATTTCTGGGAAGAAGATAGGCTAATTTAAAAAGATAGAGATTCAACCCTGGAAGGTGCTTACACGGGGATTTTGAGATTGACGATAGAAATATTTGTTTATAAATGTTTTATATTATTAACCAATTTTTGTTTATTTATAAGATTGTCAATGGTTACATATTTTATAACTATTATAATTAGTAAAAATATATCATATACACATTTTTACAAATAATTTATAGAAAAAAAAACAAATCTTTGGCACGGGCAACCGTCCTAATGTTTTTCATCTATCTACCTAATTCTTATTTCACTCACTTACGCACCTTATGGGGTCTGTACCTAATAATTTACCTGATAATTTACTGCTCCCATATTGTTTATGATCTAATGCAGTAGATTACCTACCTAGGTAGTTTAGATGCATGTAAATCACTTCAGGTTAATCTTAACTTAATATATGGGTCAAGCAACGCTGGGCGGAACAGCTAGTATTTAATAAAAACAAACTTTCAATGGAATACTAAATCTAAAATAATAGTTTAAGTAAAAAAAATATAATCTAAGAGTATTTTTTTTTAACTGTGAAAACTTAATAACTAAATTATTTCTTAAGAAAAATTATATTAATTAAAACATTTATTAATTATTATAAATATTTAAAATTAGCTCTATATACTGTTGTTTTTTTTTTTTTATACTAACCACAAAATAATATAAATTCTAATCAATATAAAGAATAAATTACCTTAGTTTAACTAACCAGCATAGCAATTAATGTTTCATAAGTGACTTCACGTGTAAGTAATTTTTGCGATTTAAAAAAAATTTATTTAAAACTTTGACAACAAATATAGTTACAAATATAATTTTTCAAATCTAGTTAAGAAATAGTAACAACTTTTTTAGACTTAAGAATGTTTACATAAATAATTAATATACATTTTAATTATTTTTATATTATTAATTTCCATATTAGGTATAATGCATTTAGTATAATAACATAAAGTGGTATGGTTAATCAAGCATTTCATACATTTCTCAGAGGAGATTTATTACACTTAACCGCTTAACGTTGTATCAAAAAAATTAGTTATTACAAAAATTTGCAATTATATCTAATTAATTTTAAAAAACAAATATGTTAAATAAATAACAACATATCTAAGTAGTAGCGAGAAAGTTTCAATACAACTGTATTATGTAGAGAAAATGATAATACAAAAATTCAAGTCTCTTACAACAAATTAACAAAATATATAAAAAATGGTTTTGCATAAAAATATAAGTTTTTCTTTAATTTTGTTTTCCCTGATTATTTTGATAAGCACAGGGAATTTTTACTTGTGACCATCTTAAAGTTTAAATAAGATCCAATTTTCTACCAGAAACTACCTTCAATATTGAAAATTTGAAAATGTTTACTGCTCCTAATATGTATGTTTGACAAAAAAACAAAAAACACATCATTCTAAAACCAGGTGAATCTAAAACCCAAATATATTCATTTATCCGTTCAAAATCTAAAAGAAATAAAAAAACGCATTATTCAATTTCAAAAGATAGAATCACACCGAAATATTTATATAAAAAAAAAGATTTAATTTGCTTCACAATAAGTATATTTCAATATTTAATAAATTTAAAAATGTTTAATTGGTCTAAAATGTATTTACATATATAATATGAATATTATTCGAAAATATAAATGATAATATGTCATAATATTGTAAAAGTTTAAAAATTATTAACGTTGTGCATGATTAAGAATAATATAGCTATTAATTGCTTTATAACTATCGTGCAATTACATGCAATTTGTGGTAATAATTTTTAGTAACTAGTGAATAGAGATTTTAATAAGTATTTACTATAAACTATATTACACAAAAACGTATGTTTTTTAAATCATTAAACAAACGGTACAACGTACAATACTATGGCAGGGTGTCGCATGAGGATGCGAAGGAGAGTCGATTTTCATCTGTTATTGGCGTATTTTTCTCGTTGGACAGAGTATACGTGTAAGTTTTTTTTTGTTTGCTTAATAAAATGAGATCTAAAATTGAATGACATACAATGGTACTAACAAAATCAAATTAAGTTATTTTCTTGTAAATATGATTGACAATATACAGATCAAATTTTCAAAATGTTTTATAAACACAATTATAGTAAGCCGAACTAAACTCAGAGTCATTTCAAAGTATAAATAGCTATCATAACATTTCAGTTTCTAATAATGATATACGATCACTATGTATACCTGTTAAACTAAAATAAACGTGATTCTTTCCGGCGTTTTTACATGTTATGATCAAATTTATATGATTTCTAATATAATAATTGCAATGGCAAGAAAAGAAGCTCTTATATATGAAATTTGTGGCGTCAGTCTCACAGTGAAACATATAATAACCGAATGCTTAAAACACAAACCAAACCGACAAAGAATCGACGAGACTCTCGACACTGCACTAGGACCCGAAACCGATGACAACATTAAAATGATTGACATTTTAAAAGTATCAGATCTTTACAAACTAATCTAATTATATCACCTCTTTGTTTGCATGCTAAATTACTTTCTATATTATATAATTTTATATTATTAGAGTATATTGTTTTAATATTATAAATACTCTAATCATCATATCTATATTTTAATATTGTCACTAATTTTTTTATGTATTGTGTATTTAATATTATAAAAACTGTAATTGTAATTATTTTAACTAATGGCCATAGATGCTGAGTTTGTTTATGATTAAAAAAAAAAAAGAGTGGTTTACATTTAACTATATACAATCACAATAGAGTCAGTTTTTTAATCGACATATTTCAATAACGCTGTAAACTGACCAGAGTAGACGATGTTCGTTAATATAATGAATATCGATATGTATATATTTTTTCTGTCATCAATCATACGGTTTATAACATTTCTATTATTTTTTTTAACGTTTTTTTAAAGAATTTAATATACTATTTTAATAAGGTGTTAATATTACTTAGTGTATTTAAAAATGATAATATTGAATTCACTATAATGTCCAATACACTAAAGTGTAAACTAATACAATTATATTTTTTTCCGCTCAACAGACGTACGTTTAGATACAATTACATAATATCACATAGTATAATATTATAATCGTATAATCATATGAAAATATAAATAAAATTACACCATTCGTATTTAAACATTATTGCAATAAATATCATTTGCATATGGTATATAACCACCCCAAAATTGAAATCATATCTTACACATACCTGGCCATTTGGAGGTATATAAAGTAGTTTTAACTTTCATTGTTGTGTGTACTATTATGTATGCACGAAGACGTCTGAATACAATAAACATAGAATATACACAACTTCAATCAACATGCATTTCTAATTTCGTAACCCCGTCATTAGCGAAGCTGGGGGAGAGATTGAGGAGCTAAACCCTCCCAAATAAAAAATTAGTCACCCAATACTTATACCGTACACTACACTAATATTTGTAATAATATACCAACTTATAGTCCGCGATAAAAAAAATTTATTAGTTAGTAATCAAATATTACTTATATGCTACAAGATGATTCACTAAGCATGCATTTCATGTTTATCTGTGCATTTATTTAAAATAAAATGTTTGACATTTTCAAATAAAATTAAAGACCATATTATTTTCAAGTACTTTGATTTTTTTTTTATAATTTAAGGAGTAATCTTTTTTAAAAAACAAATATCACCTTTATTGCAAATTGTTGATCCATGATTTTTTTTTAAACCTCAGTGCATCTAAATCAAAATTAGTACTTGTTGTTTATAAGTTATTATTACTCATTAAATATTGTGACCATTGTGCACAATTGATAATAGTCCTCAATAATAGTTTTATTAAATTATTATAAAAATGTGTTACTAATTGATGTTAGTTCAACATTTTTTATACCTACGTAGACATTTAGACAATTTTTAAAAATTCTATAGATCTATAAGTTTATAATAAACATAGATTAATTAGTAAATAATTATTAATAATATTACAGATGCTTTTTTTTTTTTGGTATTGTCTGGCATTGAAGGTTTGCTTGGATGAAATTCCACGTAATGGCTGCTGAAGTTAATCCTTATGTCAGGTTGCTTGTTGTCAGTGACATCTTTAAAAGGTGCAAGTCAACCTATCGAATTAGAGTTATTGTGAAAGTGGCTGTTTTTAGTGAATACGATTGGACGAAAACGGTCACTGGATGAAATTGTCGCCAAATGATGTGGATCGTTGTCGTCATAGGTGTGATCTGTTTTTCAAAGAGCTTCAAGAATAAGTGGTTTCAACGATTCAAACACAGATTTGTGTGTAGAGAGGTCCCGAAATCCACCCCTATAAATATCAGTCGTCAAACACTTACGTCTACTAGTGACTAGCTGTTGGTTTTTTAATTTGCTGATAAACATTTCACGTGTCTTCTAAATTATCTTGCTTTCATTCCAATTGTTTTCCACTGTCATAATCGACAGAATATCTACCGTTGATCGCATCTTCGTCCTTGACCACGAAATCTTTACCATCTTACACCTGTCATACACATATAACTATTTGAATAATTTCGTCCCGGACGGAAGTCAATTTATTTTGTCACCTACACTCTATAGTATCTAATATAGCCATTATATAGTCATTATACCAGTGGTTTTCGATTTGTCTATTTAAACATAAATTATTCACTTCTATGAGTAAGGAATAAGGTACTTAATTAATAATTGCAGTTTGGAGGATTGGTTCCTAGATATTTTGTTTGCTGCCAAAATATGTACATGAGCTCAAAAATTATTTTGATTCAATCAATAATTATTAAAAAAAAAAACTTGGAAATGTGAATATTTATGTATTACACGCATTGACTTAATACTGTGAATTAAACATTCATTTATGTAACGTATTATTTTAGACGAGTTATAACGTAAAGTAATAATAAATATACATATATTAACAATAAATTAATATTTATTATAAATTGTTAAAATTTTAAATAATTTTATAAGTGACTTGTAGAGTACAATTTTACATAGTATAAGCCGACTTAACTTCAAAATATGCTTATTGTTAAAAAATTTAATGTGCGTATATCAAAATTTTCGTATACAATATAAATGTTCATATAGCTATTAAAAAACTGTAATTGATACCACTGGAAGAAAGATGTATTCCAATTCTTTTATTTACATTATTTTTGATAATCTCACCATGAGAGACACAATTTTCTTTAATGTTTATTGATAAAATTTAAAGGATAATTTATATATTATGTACAATATTTAGTGAAGTCAATTTTAAAGAACGCGTTTGTGCAAACCTTGTTTATAAAAAGAAGTCATTCTCGAAGCTTGGGGAATACAACTTGTAAAATAAATTATTCAAAGTAACATTTATTTCAGCACACACTGAATACGCAATCGTCAGTACATATTTATTAGAGTCTGAAACTCTGAAAAGTACCTATATAATGTAAATTTTATTATACATAGTTCTTATATTTTGTTTATATCGGTTTTGTTTTTTGCTACAATACCTTATTTATCCATTAACATTGACAGAACAATACATTTTTAATTTACAATCTTAGTAATTTAACATTTTAATAAAGACTAAGACGTATCATTTTATTTAAATAATAAAATTTTTTGGAAGAATTATATTTGAATTATTTTCAAAGTATAATAGCGTAATGAGAAAAACTTAGACTAAGAACTATCACAAGTACAAATCTATAAAAATAATAATCACTATTATAGTATGAACCGTCCTAGTTTATCTCAAATGAAATAGATACTTGTATAATGCATTGTTTTTATAAGTTTATATACGCAATATTTAACTTCAACAAAAAAACCGAATTTGTAGACGTTATATTATTTTCACAGCAACTAATATATTATGTTTCATTACACCATTGTTTATGTAGTAGCATAAAAACTAGGTAATCGATGGAATTTATTTCTCTACACAGGATCAAATTTATAATATAATAATATTATGTTTACATATTGTTTTACTTTGTAAATATACTAAATATTGTAGTTGAACTTTCAAATAGATATATTTGTATTCGTTTAATAACGTGAATTAACCAAATAATATTTTAGTAACGTATTTATTTAGAATTCATAACAAAGTTTAGAAATTGCAATAAGAATACAGAGATTTTTTTCAGAAAGTAATAATTGTTAAATAACAATAATTTTTTGCAACACTAAAAAAGTCACAATAATATTTATTTCATATTCAAACATTTTAATAGTAAATCTTTAGAGTACAAACTTAACAAGCTTAATAGTTTTATTGCCATCCAACTTAAATGGGCTTTTCAAATGGTTTGCTCATAAGTACGAGCTACGTGACTAGGTCGTTTTATAGGGTCTTCGACGTCTTAACTATGCTGCGTGTTTGTTACCATTTCCATTGAAGCGTGGCAATTTATTTTCCAAATGAAATACTAACCGATGAATGTGCACTGATTATTTTCTACAAACAAATTTATAACTCTCAAGACGTTTAGTAATGCCATATTAATTTCAAAAAGGTGGTCAAGCGGGTACCGCTTTGCTATATATTAGATGTCGTGTGGGTCACTGAAATGAATGTGTTTGAATTCAATGATATAAAATCATTGTATGTGAAAAACGGTTCTGATCGAAGACGATTTGTCAGCCTATGCATATTTTATAATATTATTGCTATTAAAGTAATGATTTCCGAAAAGATTGCATTTGAATATGTCATAGTATGTATTAAATATTATAATATACTTTGAAAGATTCAAGTGCCCACGAATAATATTTTTAAATTATGACAAATTAACAAAAAATCATTATTCTTTATTTGAATATCTAGTTCTGTCTAAATTTGAATTTAAAATATCTATAAATAAAAAACTATTTTTATATATTTTTTAGATTTTTTGTTGCAGTATGAATTCTTTATGAGAAATTTAATTGTCAATTATTAGCTTTAAAAATTGAAAATTTTATGTATTCATAACTACAAAATATTTTCGTAATTTTAATGAATTTAGTCAATATTTAAAATTTCAATGATATAAAAAAAATAGTGCCTGAAAATAAATGCGATCATAATGTGTACCAATTGATCAATTAGTTATTATCTGTTTAAGTAAGACACCTCATCTCCAATAATCGCTGGAGACAAAAAAATACGTTAGGTATCGATTTCATATTCAGAACATAGATTACTGACAGTAAGAAGATTTAGAGAGTTGTTTAAACCGCATCCGAATATATGTGGCGCTTAGCAAACACTTTTTTTTTTGTATATTTATGTTGCTTCATGTCACGTAAATCATAAATTGATCATTTTTTTCCAGATGAAGTATTTTATTCAATACGATTTTTACTAACATACCAAGTCTAGGGTAAGGTAACATTACCTGGGCTAAACTTGAAACATAGTTTTAACGTATATTTGGTATATTATAAATAATATGGTAATTGAAACAATATAATATCCTTTAATTAACAAATTATAATAAATTATCATCTTAACGCCTAAATATAAACTTTGCATACGATTCAAAAATAATAAGGTGTACATAAATAAGATACAATACCTATTAATAATTAGGTGTAATGATAATTGTAGCAGATTGCAGATAGTCAGTAAGTAATTTTATCATATAGATAGCACATATTCGATATAACATTATCGTATTTTAATTACAAATTATTTGGCACACTGTTTGATACATAAGATGAGTCGTTCAGGTTTGTGAAAATAATTATTAAGCCATAAAAAAATAAATACAACGTTAAGTGGGGACCTGAAGATTATCCCCGAGTTCCCGTGCATGCAAATAGCGTAACGAGAACACAACGTTGGGTAGGTCGACCGCGATATTGGTGCGAGGTGCCGGTAATAGCTAAATGCACGACGTTACATTATGCAGTTAGTTAGAAGTCCAAAACCATCAGATCATCATTGAATGATAACATCAGTTTCAATACAGCCCAAGTATTTGTTGATATTTCTCAATATATTTATAGAGTATTTGTCTGGTATCGTCAAACTTCAATTTCGTTGCCAATTTTTACACATTTTTCTCCCAGACTACATGCATCTATCTGCTAAAATATACAATGGCCCTAGAGTTAATTTATTGATGGCTAAATGCCTAGGTCCACCCCACAGAAGTAAATGTAATATTATATATGTTTTATTTCACAATTATTACATTCAATTAATCAAGTGATTATAACCTCTGTCACATATTATTTTAGTTAGTTGAATTATTATGTTTCTTTTTGCACCACAAAATGGATCAATTGCTTCTTAACAGCTTTACATAGGATTTTCGTATATATACATACATACATATATATATATATATATATATATATATATATACAACATTTCAGAATACACAGAGTAAAAATCTCAATAGATGGCGTCACTGATGAATCACTGATATCAACACGCTGCACTGCAATGATATGGTTTTTAACGAATTCCTGAAATTATTTTTATCCACTACATGATTTAAACTTCACTGTGTTTCGACGAACGGGATTGGATTCATTTCATCGTTATTAAAAAATTAATATTTACTCAACTAAAATTGCCATTTTCGTATACGCATTTAAACAAATATTTACATTTCTATTTTAGCTTCAAGAGTGATACTTTTCGCAGGTTTATTTCTCAATAATTGTAACTTATATAATACGTAATTAGCGTAATTAAAAATCGATTACTATATCAAATTAGGTGAATATTTTCATGTAATATTTTCTTTATAAGCAATAATTATAACCTACGTCACATATTTAATTTATATAAAATTATCTATCAAAAACAACTTATCCATGAAATTGATAATCACGATTCGAGATTTTGTAAAATAGTGTGCCAGAAATCATTAATTTGAAACAAACAAATAATTTATTGATTATCACTTACTAGGTTTAATACCATTATGAATTCGGTAGAGCAAAATTTAAAGACATCAACCAAAACCATCCAACAAATTTGTTTATACATCCTTCAACATTATAGAAGAATTTTAAAAAATTGTTGAACTTTATTATTGCCATTGAGATAATTTAAATTTGCGTTTCCTAGTACTTACTGTGAGTACAATTATACTTTTTGGGAATTTTTTTTTCAGTAACTGTGTATTTTTTTCAATAGGTTGTAACATTATTGTCATTGAAGTCTGTGTTTGAAGCATAGGTCGCCAACCTAAGACCCGTAAAATATCCTACTGGTGAAGGAGATCATAGGATTTAGTATGATTAATAAATAACGTGGAAGGAATAAAATAAAAAAAAATATAGCTTAGTAATTTAATTAACTTGGGACGGTTTATTGATATGTGGAGAAAGTCAACTGATCTAAAACTTCATCAGAACAAAAATTAACACAAAAATAAAAAAAAAAATGAAATATTTCAACGGGAGCACGAGTTGCTCCGTACTATATATAAATATATCAACAGACAACAAGAACCTCATAAGGGGCCGTCGTCCATCGTTCTTGTAGATAAGATAGGACAATTACCACCAAAATAATAATAATAAAAATAAGATTCCGGCCAAGGCGTATAAAATAGAGTTCTACATTACTCTATGGTGGTGTACGTGCTTCCGCAGCGTCCACCCCACATCTTGCCGTTGGCGACGCTTGCCGCGGGAGGAATCCCAAGGTATATTACTCTATGTTTGTGTGGAGAAATATGCTGAGCATTAGACAATAATAATAATATAAAACAGCAGTCTTAAGCCGGCGTACAATGAACTACTAAAAATATGTCCAAAGGCCAAGCACCTGGCCATATCGTACCGGGAAATCATAACAAAAAATATATAATATAAAGTAGGGAAGCTTGAATATTGTCTCAAAATTCGCCCAAACATACACACATAGCCTAACGAAAACACAACACCGGGTAGGTTGATCGTGACATCGGTGCGAGGTGCCGGTCAAGATAGCTACATACACGACGTTGCGTTACAAATTTGAACATCTATGAATAACTTACAAAATGGGTATGTCCTAACAAACTGTTATGCTGTAGCGCTCGGCAGCGTGAAAGTTCAACATGATCCCTTGAAAAAAATAAAAAGATGCATGCACATGGTATATTTTCAATAATATTCAAAAACCTACCAACATATTTGTTGATTAAATTTATGTTTGCTAATGTTACGCTGTCAAATATATAAATGTAAATTTCATGTGGATAAGTCAGTTTGTTTAATTGTTTTATTATTTTTAAGATCTTAGTATATTATACCATTACTATAACTACTAATTATTAAGATTACTTTAACTTAAATATTCAAAAAACAGGTAAAAAAATGTATATTCTTCAAATTGATCCACGAAATATATTTTTATGACTAACTTAGAAAAATCATGTTTATAATTTATAATTTCTCCAGTATGTCTATACTGAAAACATACAAAAGATACGTACTATACAAAAGATACGTACTATTAAAACATTATTAATTATATGGTTTGATGTCTATATCATTAAAAAACTTAGTGTAATTCATGCACACTTAAATCATATATAAATTATTATTTCAAGTGTAGAAAGTAAAATATATGCCTCTGGAACATACAAAATTGAAAATTAAAGTAGTTTTAATGGATGCATATAGCACACATCCATCGTGTTGAATAAATACGTAAATTCTAAGATCTTTTAAACAAAAGGTTTGGCCATGGTTTGTATATTAAAACGTTTAGTATTGTGTTTAATATTGTTCTACTAGTCCTCTACTGTAATATAAATTATGATTTATGAGTGATGTATGCTAAGTTAACAATTCTACAGACTGGATAAACACACTTCCTCTACATTAACATTTTTCCTGTCCATTATATATTCTAGAAATGATCCCCAGCGAATAATAGTGCTGATTATAATTAGTCTCGGTCATAATATTATGTCAGTACTGCGAAAGCTACATAATATATTATAACTGGATCAAAATAGTTTAACCCTTTACGTAGATAAAACTGTTTTGATTTTCTATAAAATTATTTTTATCTTATATTGTAATATAAATTTAAAACTATACATTTTTTTTTTTAAACTCCTTATTAGATGTGTATTTTTTGCTTAGTATTATAGTGAAATTAGAATTTAAATACAGACATTTTAATTTACAATTTAAATATACTAAAATATAATAAATAAAAAAATAGTAATTTTTAAATACATAATAAAAACTCAATGCTGATTAGCTTATTAGTTCCATTGTTGTCTTCAACACAAAAATACGTGTTAAAAAATATAATTTTAAGATTGAAAAATCATTGTATCTAGCCAACAACTTTATACATAGAAGATTGATGTCTGACCCAATAACGCCATGAAACGTTTTTCAATTCCCTATAACTCATTAAATTATATAAATAAAAATGACATAATTTTTTTTTTGTATGTATGTCTCACGTTACCTTTGGGAACAGTAAAAATACTTCAATAAGTTCTCTTTAAGGGTGATTATTATTTTTTTTCTTTTTGTGATTCAAAATTGAATAACTGTAGAGACTTGAAATATTTACCAAATATTCATATTAGCCAGTAGTACAACAAGATATTTTTGGAAAGGGTCAAGTTAATAATAATTTTCCAAAAATTACATAGTTACTATTGATATTTTAGAAAAGAAAAATAGCTCGTATAAACTAACGATTTTATATTACAGGCTAAAATAATTTGATTTATATTTCATGTATAAATAGTATAAAATTATATTGGAAAAAAATATAAATTAAATTGTCATTATTAAATAATAATGTAAATGTTAAAAAGTCTTACATCATACTAACAATATAATTTCTTTAATCAATTTACTCAAAATAAAATGTTATTATTCAAAAACCTTTAAAAACTGAAAAATTTGAACTTTAAATATGAAGTTCTTATTTTAACTAACTTTAACAAATAAAACAATATTTATTTAATTATTTCACTCATTTTCTTATTAATTTACAAAAATAATTAATTTGTATTTTTATATTTTCTACTGATTAAAAAAAAAAGATTCTTAATGAACTATAAAAAAAAATTAACTTAAAGTAAATTGAAATACTTAGTTTAAAAAACTCAAGCTTCAAATATTTATGGCGGTCGATGAAAGCAACGTACGACGGTTATTTTCATCGCCGTCGCCGCCAGATAGTATTATACAATAAATATTATCAAGTATTTATAATTCGACAGAATCCAAAAAATATTTTCTACTACATATAAGTACAATACAATTTTCATATTGACTTTTTTGTTCAAAAATTAAATGTACATATAGTTAAAAAAAAAAATAGAAATATTATATGGTTTTCGGTTTTTATGAGGCCTTTATACATATATAATGAGTAAGACCCTAAGGCAAGTGCATGGGTGCATACTTCATTTAATAGATAATCCAGCACTACATCAACCTATTCACATCGTTCTATGATAAGCCAGTATTGACACGAAAGGTAATAACAACAATTAAATTTTATGATAATCATATTATATGTATACTAATATAGTATAATTATTAATAATTATATAATAAATGCGGTGTTATTCAATCTACCGTATTACGTTTTATAGTAAACTAAATTACTAATATCAATATAAATATAAAACAATACTTGGTAATTAGACTGACAGGCCATTTCCGCTCGGAATCGTTTTTTGTATGTAATGATTTATCGCTGAATTCAAGTTTAACACATCCATTACAGTGACCTGCTGATTGACGAAGAACACTTGACACCTATTATATAGTTAAGTGAGTATCCCGATTTTTTTTTTATTCACCCCATATTAAAAATTTAATTTAATTTAAACAGTATGACATAATATATTATTAATTATGAGATAATTCGAACAATCTTCATTAACCATTTAACGATGTTGGTAAATATAACATGTTTTGTACTCGTATCTAACAATTGTAATATCCTTACAAGTCACAAAATGTATTGATATAGAATATAGAAACAATGTACATATTAATAATATTACCTATATGTGATGATTTAATATATGATCTGTTTAATATATATTTTGAAAACATCAAACAATATTGTATTTCATTATGTAACGATCATCATTGATCATTAAGTAAATCATCATTTTACTTTCTCTACCATACCTCTTTCAAGATAATTGTTTTTTTTTTTTTTTTAATTTAATATCATACTACTGAATTTTAAGCGGTTTCATTTAAAATCATATAATTAAATTTTTTTTTTTGGAACCGTGGGCGGTAGTATTATACTCAACTACTATGACATGTGACCCAACCCTAAGTGAGAGCATTAATATTTATTTAAAACTGCATTAAAACGTTTTTGTCATACAATTCTACTTCCACTGTAGTTCATGACGTATTTCTCACTCATCTCTGCGTCTTTAATCTTTGTACAAAAACATTATAACTCAGTAACTCGTAAGCAATAACATTTGATTCAATTGTTATAATTGTTGTTTGATTGAAAATATAATTAGTAATAAAATATTGGATTAATAAACTCAGATTAATTTACTCAGTGTAATATTATACTTTAAATATGAAACCATTTGAAATCAGATCCCAATCATGTTTCGTGTTACAAATAATAAATAGTTAAATTCTAATATTTACAATATTATTAAAAATAAAAAAATATATAAAATATATCGTACCTACACGTACGAATAATAACAATAATATTGAAATTGCGGTTCAGTGTAAGAAAACAAAAATATGATATATCTACCTATAGGCTATATATTATGCATTACTATTTCGGTTGCGTTTGTATGAGACTTTGGCAAGTATAAGCAAACGAGTAATTATTATTAAATATCTGGAAATACTAAGTCTGCTGTCCCAGAAAGATATTTCTTTAAATTTAAACTTATTTATGACTATTTTCAAAAAAATATTAATATTTATTATATTTTAGTAATAATATAATATTTGTATTATAATAATGCCTAAATAAATAATATCTATAATTATTACTTGTTTTAAATGTAACAATGTTTAAAAAAAAAAAAAAAACAAAACAAAATAATAATTTTAACTGGGTAACAATAAAAATCATTATTTATACATTGTAATTCTTTGACAATAAATTAACGATCATAATTGCTAAATATCACAATGTATAATTATAATAAAAGAAAAAAGTTTTTCATTGTTTAATTCTAAAATAAATTTAACAAAACTTTGTCACATAAAGCGCATAATATAACAACTAGCTGGTAATATAACATTTTTTTTTTTTTTTAATAATAATTATAATAATAGTAACTAAAAATATATTTGTATACAGTATTGTGTCAATATCAACATGATTATTAGTTATAATAAAAAAAAAATGATATCTCATTATACAGTTATTTACAAAAAAGTGTTTCAAATCAATATCCAGTGCCATTTATTTCCAAAATTTGGTCTCATCTCCAAATAATAAAATGATCAATAGAGACTTTTAATTTTTAGCTACTTAAAGGCTGTACGACAAAAGGTTTTAGAATAGTTAATGAAACTTAGCACCTCGGAAATTTTGGCAAGTTCAGGTGAAATATTATGGTATTTTTTAAAAATCTAATGAGATCTCATTTCAGTTAAATTGTTAATATATTATTTCAACTATTATGTGCATTTAACTGGATTAATGAAAATAATAATACTGTTTTGTACCTCACACATTATGATATATAGTTTTTATCTATAGAACTCAACTTACAACATTACATTTAAGATGATCGTAGGTTATGAATACTGATAATATTTATGTTATAATATGAGCTTTATTGATTTGAAACATAAATCTACATCACACTCAAAATGACTTATATTGTAATTAATCCAATTGATGATGAAATATATGGTTGTTTTGATTTTTTTTTTAATCAAAAACATTGTAAATATATTATCTATATTAAATTTGTTATTTATTATTATTTATAATATTTCATTACAACTATAAGAATGCAAGATATTTAATACATTATAATATGAAACTGTATTTTAAATATTTTAACGATAACCAACGGTCAAACATTATTAATTTACCTCGCTCCCTATTTTGATGATTATAGTAGTTCTATTACAAATTCTGCAATCAAGTCCATAGAGTTGAAAAGTTTAAATCAAGTTTTAGGATGGTTTATTTCATTAATGTTGTTTATTCATCATTGATAAAAATTTAATAAAAGTTAATGTTTTAGTTGATATTGGCGCTGATTTGTTTGACTATAATAAATTCTCCGAAGAGACATTGACATTGTATACAGTTTTTGGTTTCAAATATTATGTAGGTAAGTTATCGTGAATTTATCCAGACCTCGTGAAACTTTATTCAATTTTAATCTTCAGGTCTGTAATGAATCTATAAGTTTATAACTAAAAGTTGCATCTATAAGTTATAAAAAAATGCATCATGCCTAACATTTAGGTTTATATTCGTGTAAATGTTTTATTACCGATAATATGTATCAAATAAAAAATAAATAGTAACTATAAAGAATAGAATAAAGTAACCTGCCGACGATTATTAAAATCATTTGTCTCACTTCAATCAATATGGTGAAAATGTTTTTGGTTTTTTCCTTATTAGCTCATAGACATCAATTAATTTTGTGTTATGTACCTACTAATCGTATAAGATCAATGCGCATACCCACCGCATATGCCATAAAATAATCTAAGTATCTATTCGGTTCTTTTATGATATTCTAAATATATATTTTAATCAGATGTATCATTATCTGCAGAATGTCTTCCTACTGCCTAAACTTGAGTTTTTACAAAGCACAAGTTATTTATGGTTCAAAACTTCATAATATATAATAACTAATTTAACATTTCAATCTGATAATAGCACTCTTGTTTGAACTTTTTATAACGCATTCGTTTGTTACAACACAGATCACTTTACGATTTCTGCTCAGAGTTAACATGATATATAAAATACATACCTTTTAATTTTTACATCCTTCTGAATGCGTTCTTTAATCTTATGTCTGTATTATTCTTCTTCTATAACAGAAATTAATTTACCTTATTAATATGATCCTAACTCCTAAGTATAAAGTTAGATTTCTCAATAACTGTATTAAACAAATATCTACAGTAATATGATTGATATAATATAATATTTTATTCTTTTTTTTTTTTAAGTTTATGCATTGGTAACTTGTATATAACTTATTGCACACATTCCTTTTTATACATCACAAATTACGATATGTGCTAAATGTATTATTTGCCAGAATACTTGATTTTCCCGATAACCTAGACTAACATTTAAAAATATTTTTACACTATGATAACGATTAGACACAATTAAAAAAATATTACATAACTTAAATTCTGTATTCTCTCGATATTATTATATCTTAAGCTATGGAGCAAAATTAAAAAAAAAAAACTAAAATAAATAAAATTTTTAACGTCCAAAATACTATCCTCAAGAAATTAACTAAATGCTTCTCTTTGTATTTTTTTCATTATACCTCATACATATCTAAGACTAATTCTGGTACACGACGAATCTATTTTTTTATAAAATATTTCACAATAACTACTTCACCATTTTAACCCCTTTTTTAATAAATTTATCATCTTTTTCTATTTTGGGAAATTTGCATAGACGTTAAAAGCACAAATGGTGTCATGGTCTTTTAAATTATTAAAATAATATAATATAGGTAACAACATTAATTTTACTTTATAAATAATCCAAATAGATAATGTCACCAATGTGAGGCTTTTTCTAATCAAAATAGAATTACAGACTCATATGTATTTAATTATTTTTAACAAGTTTACTTATTATATCTCTTTTAGATTGTAAATATTATAAAGAAATAAAAATAACAAACAGGTAAATAAGCATAATTCATAACAACAATTAAAAACAATATAAGTACCGGCGAAGCTCAAACTAAAATAAATTATAATAAAAAAAAATATATTTAATTGCATGGTTGTATACTTGTATACAATAAACACAAATGCTATAGGTAACCATAAAAATTAATGTGGAGAGGAGTATAATGTGAACATTAATCATGCTATAAATTATTTCAATATTCTATGGTTCTAAATAAAAGTAAACTAATACAATATGAATACATCATTAAAAGTCTATTATAAACTTAAAATAAATATTTTCAGGTGATTTTAAATACTTATTGGTGAAGTAAATACTTATTTCATAATACAAGTTTTAGCGGAGATCAAAATATAGCCGATTCAATAATTTATAAAACAAATGTTCAAAACTATAGTGCCGTATACATATTCTTAAATCCAATTTGTGTTCACTGGGTAAACATTATATTATAGGATTAGGATCAAAAAGAGTTAACTATATGGTAATACAACATTCATTTTAAAAAAAGCAAACATTTTAAACAATAATCAAATAGACACTTTTTTTTTAATTTTGTTGTACAATAAAACATATGTTATGTTAACATTGTTATATCTACATAAGTTACAGTAAAAATTTCACATTTTAAGTACATAAAATATAAATTTGCTAAATGATTATGACTTTAAAATGATTAGAAATTTAAAATGAGAACATTTTCTATGATATATTTTAGGTAGATAATAACATATGTGAAATAGAAATTCAAAATCATTAAAAATAAATAAAAAGTGTAAAAAATTTTTAACATCATATATTAAACTTTTTCCATGTAAATTACTAAAGTTGGAAACATCGTAATTCTCACAAAGTAAATGTCATACAGTCTTAAGTTTTCAAATTAAGTTTTTGTAATTATCTCTTCCGACTTATACTTCCCTTTGTTTTGACAGTCACAAAATTAATTTTGAATCCATTTTTACAAGTCATGGTTTATAGTATTTATTTTTGCTTATGCAATACAATTAAAGAATATAATGAATCGCCCATAAACCCACTTTAATGGATCTCAGAATTAAAATGAAAATACAATTTGATTTTTACTCTCTGTGTTCACTGAGACTCTAATACAAATTAAACTAGTATATGAAAATTCAAACATATTCAATTTTAAATGCGTGTGAACGAAAAAAAAAATGTTTAAATCATAAATGTAGAAAAAACCGTTAAACTATTTGGACGTTATTGAAATATTTCTCGTAATACTGATTGATTTATTTTCTTATAATTCATATTACAATGTTCCTATTTTGTATATTACATAAACGATAAATAGGCAATAATCTTAATGTTTTCTAAAAGTCAACATTTTTGAAATAAATCCATTGCAATAAAAATATGTTTGTTATGAAAACGTATAACTGATTATTTTACAAAAGGTTTGATTTATTTCGATGGTTTCCGAATAACAAATAAAATTGTATCTTTGGTTGTTACTTATTTGTTTTCAAAAAAAAAAAAAAAGAAAAAAAATGAAGTGTAATGAATTATGAAATATAACAACAGTAGGTACATTAACATTTTTTGTTTTTATTATTTTTTTTTTATATTGAATTCTGGTTTAATAATAATGTATTTCAAAATAAATATAATAGGTTTGACAATACAAGAAAATAAAATATATAATTTTAAAAAATAAATTTAACAAATAATAATACAAAACCAATGAAGAATAAAATAATTTGATTACTGAGTAAAAGGTGTTCAGTACATTGGACAATAAATATTGATACAGAAAAGAATGGTAGTTTTAGAAACAATACCATTTGAAAGAAAATAAAGAAATAAAAAGAAAGGTATGAAAATAAATGGTTGGTATCATAAACTGAATTGCAATTTAGTTTTATTAAGATTGTATTCAGGACTACAAAAATAAACATACACTATGTTACCAAATTTTATAAGAGGAAGGTTATAATTTCAAATTTTTGAAATTTCAATATCTCAATGTATAAATTAACGTAATACAAATATTTATAAAAAAAAAAAAGCTAATAATATAAATAAACGTTCACTAATTGAGATATCTAATTATCTTAGGCGTCGTATCACAAGTCATAGTTTGATTGACTTTTTGTCAAATAGGTAGAAAATGAGAACATCACAAAGTTAATTGTAACTTAACACTGAAACATGCAAAAGTTTAAAAATCCATATCACTGCAGTATATATTTGTTATTATGAAGTCTAATTAAGTATATTTTAATGCACGCCTCCACGAAGGTAATAAAAAGAAAATGTTCATAATAGTTAATCATTCTACGAAAAAGGATCAAATTTTAAATACCAAATATTATTTAAGGAAGTTTTTCAAAACGTCATATTATATTTGTTTCAGAAATAAATACCATCACGCATTTATAAAGACATAATGTATTTTTGGAAGCATGACGTAGGTACGGCCAAGTTCACTCGTCAGTATCATTTAGTTGTAATGTGTATAACTTTGTGGTGATAATTTGCCAATGTCTAAATGATTTAATATCTTTACCCACATTACCAAATATTAGCCATTGCCATATTCACAAGTCATGACATGTTTCATAATTCACGTTCTTGTTTTTCATATAATACGTCCAGCCAAATAAATCCTTACTCACAGCTACATAATATACTAGTCAATCGTACATATACCACTAATTTAATATTCTACATACTCTTCTAGTTCACTTTGATTTATTTACATCGAATTCTACGCGTCATATAAGTTCCCTCTACGAGGTGAGGAATAATTTCAACATTTTTTTATGTTCTAAGGATAATAGTTTCATGATAATGGATTTTATGATATGAAGACTATGGTTATTGAAAATTTTTAGTAATTTATATTGATCTATCAATACCTATAATTATTTATAAAAAATAGTCCATGTATCATAAATATTAGAGCTGATATTACATCCATTTTATATTTTTGTAGAACCAATTTTAAGGACAACTATAATTATTTTTTATGTAAATATTTTAACAACTGGCAAACTATTATTTATTAAAACGCTATTAGTGTAGTTGTGTACGAATAGCGAAGGTCACAAAAAAGTTTAAACACTAAGATAACTCTGTGCGATTCAGTGATTGGTAAGCGAGCTCTATACATTTACTCATTTACCTTGAGATGTAATATCAGCTGCTGTAGGCCAACCACCATTTTAAAATCAATCCTTATAATATATCGTATTGACCGATGTCCGATCGGAAATGAAACCGTTCCGAGTTGGACGTGCAGGTTTTTTTTTTGTTTTTTACTACCTATTATTATTTATTTCACGTGCGAGCAAATTTCATATTATATAAAGTTTTTTTTATTTGTTTTTTGTTTATATATTTATCCGACATCACGATGGAGTTTAGTCGAGGAACAGCCCCCAATTCGCAGCTCTCCCTTGGCGCCATCCGCCGACGGGCAAAACCGTTATGGTTTGAATGCGTCGGCAAACAGTAGATATAATATATAGTATATAATTTATAGTTGATCGAACTTTGGCCGGTACGACCTTATTTCCTTTTCTTCCACACACTAAAATGGTATATAATAACGGGTTTTTTCTTTCTTGTGTTTCGTCGTCTGAATGAGATTGGTGGTAATGATATCTGATCATGGAGCACACCTATTAGTTATATAACTAGTGCTCAGAAACTATAAGATCTAAAAAAAAAAACAAAATATATGTATGAAAAAATTATAAATAAAATAATAATAATAATATTAAATATGCAAAAAAAAAAATAAATAAATAACATATATGCATAAAAATTATTCAAAATTTCAAAAATATATAATGTTGTTACTAATAATCATAAAAATAAATTTAAAACATGGAAAAATAAATTTATAATATTTAATACAACTAGTTGGTATTTTGACTTTTTAATAAACTGAAAATATAGTTTAGAAATATAAATCACGATGATAAAAATACATTTAATAATATTGAATTTTATATTAAATATTATTTAAAATACCTACACTGATTAAATACGAAAAAAATCAATTATTTTTTTAGAAACGTTGAGTATACATAATACGCATATAAAAATCAAGAAACGTGCAATTTTTCTATAAAATTGACAAAACATGCTAAATATTCATTTTAAATTTTCAATTTATAAACTCACCATTGTATAACTAGAATTTTTAGCGTGGTCTACTATAAAACAAGAGCATATAGAATAATATGCAACTCCTACAACTTCCGAGCCAAAGCTGTAAGGATATAATGTTACAATACGTATGCGTACCAATACAAAAATTGATCAAAATGTTTCCAATATCATTCGACTATTATCGCGACGTTTTAAATTGTTTAAACAAAATTTTCACGTCAATATTATAAGTTGGTTATTTTTTGTTTCACGATCTTAAACATTATTTTTTTTTACCTATTTAAAAGACCGAGTTAATACGCCTAAGTTGAGCTTTGCTCTACAACGACGTCATTTAATTTATTTTATTGAGTAATGGGCGTAAAAACTAATTTATTTTCTCAACAAACCAAGCGTTTTTTTATTATTATTATTATTATTATTTATTCAACTGGAGTCCTCTCGATTCACCAGTATATAATGTATAAATTCTCGTAGTCGAGAAGATTGGCAATTTTGTGTCACTTTTGAGGTGATTGATCTCGTGAATTCGACTTTAAAGAAAATATCCCAGCTGTCAACATAAATAATTATGGACATTTAATAAAATCATAATTCCCTTTTCTATGGTAGGTAGATAAAATAAATAAGATTTAATTTTCATGTCTAACGGACAAAGATCAAAAATATAAAGAATTAATAGCTTCCGCGAGATTATTTATGGCTTAAAGCCAATAAGCAAGCAAACTAAATGAACATTTTAAATTACCCTTAAGTTAATTTATTTTTATAACACAAAATCTAATAAATTAAAACACCCTATGTGCATTAGGATTGTGTGTTGTGACAACAACACTTACGATATTGGGTGGACGCGGGCGTTCAATATTTTACAATTTTAGGTAATTATTGGGTTTTGTATAATTAGTTCTGAATATTTTTTTACTATTAATTATAATACACTTATAGACGTTCACATCAAATATGTATCTAAAAAATAGTCTAATGGTGATGAAAGAGTTCCCGAAAATCTCCTGAGCAACATATTACATAATTACAAACGTAGGCATCAATGTCTATGTCCTTGTGTAATTTACAAACAATACAGCACTTTGATAAAACCATCAAAAACATTTTTCTTTTTTCAATCCCTCGCTGAAAATTACATTTTATTTAACGTGTATTTTTACTGTTTAATTTATTATATTAAAATTGTGATTCTTAATTTTACAATTGAAATGTCACACGTTACTTTATTGAAAATATCGAAATTAAATTTGAATTTCTTCAAGTAGAACGAACATTGATTCAGTTTACAGTTTAACTCGAAAGTCTTAACATGACACCAATTCAATAGAATTTTTCTATAGTGTTAAAATGTATGTGTCACGTATGAATAAATGTCGAGAAAACGACGTTAAATAACAATTGTAATTATTAGTAGTGTATTGTCGCAACAATGATTTGCATCCATCGTTTTATTTTCTTAAAAAGAAAATACATATTATATTTATAATTTTAAATAGTAATAATATAAAGCATTTAGTAGATTTACACAAAAACATATTTTGTGAGTGCGGGTTACAGCGCACAGACGATAAACCAGGTTAGAGTTATTATAGTATTACTAACGTAAAAAAAAATGCTTTTGATAATAATATATATTTTAAATTACGATTATTTTTTTTGGTATCAGCAGCGACTGTTTTGTTCGAAATTTTAACCACATGAGTGAATTGAAATTGTTCTGCGTATTTTTCATTAATAATTTTGATTACTATTGCGCGTGCTGTGCAGTGGTGACGATGAACCGACACCATAGATATGTGGTCGGGTCGAACCGAATACGTTCGCGACCGTAAATACCTACCTATTATTATACCGCGGTATCAGTACGGTCGAGGTATATTAATTTGTATACGCGTCGTTGTTTTGATTACAATGCATTTATCTCAGTTATTATTTTGAACGTATGCCGGTGGAGACGTGATGCTAACAAGATGACACGTCGCGGGCCATTATCAGGCGCATCAACCAAACACCGGGGCCTCTATAATAGCCGTCGACGACGACGAGGACGTTGTAAATGTGCGAGTAGCTTCCGCCGCCGGTAATGTACATAAAGGATGATGGCACTGCAATCGTCTCGACGATGTCACTGTCGGTGAATCCTATAGTGTCACAGTACAGAGGTGCATTATGGATTCGTCAAGAATGTGGCTGCGCGTGTGTGATATTATAATAAGACATAGACGACTGGCTAGAGCACATTGATTATTGGGAAACGCGCTATGCGAGCAAACAAAAACGTCACGTTCCCAGTAAACACGAAGAATCGCGTGTATACGTTGAAAATGTTTACGTTTGATCGACGACAGTGGTAAACCGTTAGAGATTTATATCATCCGAGCAAAACCTATTATAGAGTTGTAACGTTTCAATTTGATTTTTGTTAACAATGCTGGTTCAAACATGTATCTTTCGATTCGACGCGTCTACAAAAACAATTCTCATATTTTTACTTTCGAACAAAAATTATCATACTGATACCGGCACACCGAATTTCTAATAATATGACAATTTATTAATATTTCTACAGAAATGATTATATTTATATGCTCCTCAAGAGAAATATACGACATGTATGAACATTATATTATAAAACGGAAATTGTGTTAATATCGCTCTCAAAATCGCTTTAGAGTTTAGTTTAACCTACTATTATGATAAATAATATTTAAACATTAACTATGGCCTCAACAGTTTTACGTTTTTACTATAACATTAACAGTTCTGTTTCAATTTGTTTTTTTTTTTTTTGAATTTAAGCCCTATATAGACTAAGATGACTAAGAATTACTTTCGTATACAAGATTTCACAGAACAATGTTGAATATTTATAATATTACATCCAGTCAAACGAATCAACTTATGTGTAATCTATTTTATAATTTATGTATTTATATATATTTATTTATTTATACAATATATAATAATTATTTATATTTATTTGTTGATACATATTTTTTAAAAAAAATTGTGAATATACTTGCCATTAATATAAAAATAGTTTAATACACTTTTAGATTTCATAAGAAATTTGTTCTCAAATAATTGACGAAGCACTATTTTACCATATTCTAAGCATAAGATTCCTAAGAAAGCTTGGCCATCTATTTTAGATTAGAATTTGCTATGGGTATTTCACTATTATTTTTTTTTCATTTCATTATGTTATATTAAAGAAAAAAACATCCGAATTCTTTTATTTACCATTGTGGGTTATAAATTGTAGTAGTTCAGGAACACTGCATTTCGTTCAGTCGACTTATTGGTTTTTAGATAGTTAGCTGGTTATACTACAGTTGTAAATTTATTATTAATTTTTACCCGTACAAAATATAACTAAGCGGAAGTTCAAGAGTCAAAGTAGTTTCTAATCATGTTACTATTTATCATTTCCATAAATTTGTTGGTCATTTAGGAATTCTTTTTAGTAAACAGAATATGACTAGTTGTTCTAATTTTCCAATGATGATTAATTTGTATATCAACACTTTTTTGGTTAAAAAATAAACTCCAAAAGTTGTATACGGGCATGAAACACTTAAATATATATGAGAGTTTGATCTAGATTCTAAATAGTATACTTTAAAATGATGATTTTTTCAATTTACTCAATAATTTCACTCTGCATAAATAAAGATTGAAGAAATACTTAGGTATATAAGAAAGTGTGTTAAAGGAAAATCAATAATGTTATTTTGTTGTAATGAAGTCAATAATTTGATTGACGTACAATATTCCAAAATATATTTAGTTAACGCGTTGTATTAAAGTTAAGTAACCTTTGTCTGGTTACAATAATAATAATATAATAAAATGTCCAACCGCCAAGGTTAACTAGTAAGATTAATTTTACAAGTACATTCTCCTATAGAATGAGTATATAACTCTCCAATTTCGTAAACGTGGTTCATTTGAAACTTTTCACAATTATATGAACTCTAACGGGAATTAAACCAACTTCCAATTTATTTTTTTTGTAGAACTTTTATTGTAGTTTGATTTTCTTGCTACACATATATGATAACTATAACAAATTAAAACTGTATCATGTTGCGAAAGCAATTTCTTAACTTTAATTGATTCATCTTTTATTACAAACGTTACGTAGGTATCTATTTTGTTTTTACTTGATTATTTAAAAATTTATTTTGGAGGATTTAAACTGCTAAGAATTACAATAAAAACGTAATTTAAAATTATTTAAAAAAACATGTAAATATAATATAAAACGTTTTCCGTAGTATTTCACTGTAATTTAAATACTATAATGTCATCAGTGTGATAAATTTTTATTAAATAATTTCAGAAAAATAAAATAAATATAAGTATTTATAAAAATATATTTATAATAAAACACTTTATTTCAATATGACAACGCTACTTCACTCTTTATCTAAATACATATATTACTCTATAGGTATAATAAATTCAAAAAAAATCAATCAAGTAACTTATAGATATGAATAATTTGTTTTTATGTGCTTTCAAAATAAACACATAATATTGAAAGTTTTATTTCTGTGGTACGATCATTTATATGAAAAGACGTTTTTTATTTGTATAGCATTATTGGAGCTATTAAATGTTTAACATGATACATTTATAACTCTAAAAGGATAATGATATTTGATTAGAAAGTTCGATTGTTGCAAAGTATTTATAGGAAACCGTATTATAATTTATTATATCATCACAAATAAAAATTGTAATCAGGATTTTAACTCACCTACCCTTCGTTCTCTACTCCGTGTTTTTGAGTAGACAGTCTCATTGACCGTCCTCGATAAAAAGTATTAAATACTAATGACATTTTCCTACCTATAAGCTATGGATAATAAAAACATAATTGATAGGATACACATCAAAGACTGGGAATAAGAATTTGAAAAATTGGTTTTTAATTTGATTATGGTATTCATTGATGATTCAATAATGATTATTTATAGTTTATAACCATTATCAATTTTATCTCACTATATGTTATATCAAATACCATAATTAAAATAAAATGATACTATGAGTCACACACTAGCAACAAGACTTGTTTTTTAAACTGTCATTCGTTATTTGTACATTATCCTAATAAAAATATCAATTGATAATTATTTTAATCATTAATATTATCAACTGGTATACTATAATATGCACCAATTTTGTTCACCCGTCTAATTAATAGTTTGTGCGCATATTAAAATAGTGTGTATAATAATTGCTTTAATATCATCATAAATACTAATATCCATTCATGAATCGGATGATCCAATTTACATAAGACGCTCGTTATTTCAAAAAATATTAATGAAAAAAATGTTTACATTATTTTAAGACAGTTTTTTATTTTTTTCATTAATTCAAATAGCAAAGTATTCAAATATTATACTCTGTGATTTTCAAACATACTCGATTAAATATTATATTGCATGAAACACGTACAAATACATTTGGGTATTTGACTTTCTGTCTATTATTGTTTGTCCGGAAAAGGCTTTGAAATAGTTGAACCGATTTTGACGGATATTTCACAGATATACTTGTAGTACTACTTATATAATATTTCAGTTGAAGCAAAACGTAAAACGATATCCCAATAGATAGATTAATTGAAGTCAAGTAATATGGCTAGTAGTATATATTTATGTAATTTATTATTGTTATTAACTTTTGAATCAATACCGCTTTACCGTAGAACGATGTAAATATAATATATTATAGTATAAAACATAGCAAAAAACTTAAAAATAATCTGAATGTTTTGAATGTCAATGATTTTTTTAAAATATAATTATATACGTAAAAAAATTAAGTCCTTACGATCTAAAATACAATATGAAATAGACAACCATAAAATAATCGACGAATTAAAATAACATATTTATTCCATATTGATAAATGAAGGCATTACTAATAATTCATATTCAATGTATAATCATCGATATTAAGCATTTGCATACGCCATACAGCATTCCTATCTTTACTAAATATGCAGTTTTAAGGCAAAATAATGGAAGAGAAAGACGATGGTTCTCAATCTCACAGAAGCTTCTAAACCACACAGAAACTAAGATTTACATAAACATAAAAAGAGAAGAAACTATGTTGAGGTTAACAATGGTATCATTTGCATTGTTTTATATTATAACTTCCAGCTATTGTTCATACTATGTAGCATCCATGAGCTTAATATTTATATTATTATACAATATATACGTAAACTATAAAGAATAATTTAGAAAATTCAAATGAAATTGATTATGTTCTACATTCAATAATTTAGCTAAACATTAATGTTTTAAGCAATATTTCAATCAATACAAGGATTTAAATTGAATCATTCATTATTTTCAATAGAAAAATAAATTTAAAATCAAATCTAAACTAAAGAGTGTTTTTTTTTAATGTTTAAACTTTGAAATTTATGAGAAGGACAAAACTATAACGAATGCAATGTAATAATAAAACCTTCGAAATGAAAAAAATGTAGTAAGACGAAATATGGAGTTTATTTAAAAAAAACTTTTATTCACAAACTGTAGTTTTTACTGTTGATACAATATATACAGGATGTTTCGGTAATTTGAGGTTTTTCATACGATGATTCTCCATTGTCCTTATCCTCTTTAGTATATAAAAAAGTTTAAAGATATGCATTGTAATCATATTAAATTCTTGCACAAGGTCTTATCAACGCATTAAGTAATAAATATATAGACAATTAGGGTTGCAGTATGCATAATGATTATACGTGATATTGTTTAATGTGCGTTTAATGTCTATAAAATATTTTATAACATGAATGAGTGAAACATAGTAATTATATAAATATTTTTAGTTAATCACAGTAACTGACCTATTTTTACCCTTAAATATGTTTATATGTATTTGCAGTAGTTCTAACATTAGATTATTATGAAAAACATTCATATTTTGACATTTTAGAAGTTAATAAAAAATATCATAACTAGGGATATAAAAAAATATATAATATAAAACCATTAGATATTTATGATCATTTAAGTTTAAGACTAAACAGTCTGTATACGAATAAAAATTGTTGGTATCACACGTCATTTAAAATAATGTGTTTAAACGCATGAACCAATAAACAATATCTAGAAAGTATTGATTTTTCCTATACAACACGCTGTTATAAAAAAAAAATACCATAAATGTATTATATAATAATATAAAACAAGTTTAAATAATTGAAAATTAAAATATTGCACATGTACTTATTTTTATATCAATATATTATATGTATATAAGACAACGGATCTGATCTTTGTGAATTGACTGTAATAACATCAAATTCTATAAAATTCATATTTTGAGAAATCATTAGTTATAGAAACTCAAATGAATTAAGTTTCACACGCACACACTGACCGCGCTCTATTAGTTATTACTCGGCTTGCGATAAATAATCAGTTATTATTGTAATCGGTTGTCGGTAGATGTTAAGATTATTAACATGATTGTCGTGTACAGTGTTTTTTAATACTGTTTCTGGGAATGCAAGAATCTTTTCAATATTGAATCACTTGAGTGATTCAAATCCGCAACACTCAAGCCTTTTAATCTATCACATTTAGTCTAATAACCTCGACACCCTATTACGTAAGCAACGAATCTTTACACGAAGTTAAAAATAGAAACAGCGGACTAACCAAAGTCCATTACAATTTGTTTTATTCCTGCAAATTCCAACACCATCCTAAGCCTCTATTCTCTTCGTTATCACCACCCATTCTTCATAAAACTTTACCACGCCGACGCCTCAAAAGATGCTAATGCTGCGACCACCTAAAACTGTTTAAATACACTTTAATAGTCTATATTAATTAATAAGCATAATTATAATGTATTAAATTTCATTTGCTAACTCAATGATTAATTAGTTATAAGAATTTAAATGATTTATAAAATGTAACGATCATAAAACATGACTTTCTATAAGACTTAACCTAAATTATTAAATTAAAATTTGTATAAATTGTCTTTTAAACATTAAAATATATAGAATTAAATACCGAATAAAGTTATATATTATTTATAAAAAATAACATTTCTTCTAAATACAGCATATATATTTTACAGTTATATCATTGACCACATTTATTTATAATTATTAGTAAATACAAATCATATTATTTGATGTACTAGTGTATCAGAATAATAATTATTTCAAGATTAAATAATAAAAATAATGAGCAGTATATACTGATGAATAAAACATTTTTAAATACAGAAAACATTTGTAAAATATGTGTTTAATTCAAATAGCCTATAATATGAGAAGAATTCTTAAATTATAAAATAATTTTCCTCACTACTATTCTCTTAAATGCATTCTAAACAAGAATGTTTTTTGTACTTGGTATTTTAGTGGTACCTTTTTATGGTACAAAATGTATTTTATATAATTCAGTATATAACAGCTGTACAGTGTACATTATATTCACATTAAATTTTACTCGTAGCCATAAAGTGTACGGTAACGTCACATATTTGATTTCAACAAAAAGTTTAGTAACAATTTACAAGCATGCATTAATTTTTTTTTTAAATGCAGTCATCGTATTGCGGCCAGATACATATTTATTTATTATTATAGTTAATTATAATTAAACAAGACACCCTACTCTGTAAAAAAATAATATCATAATCCTAAGTAATGATGGTCGTAATTGTCTGTGATTTATTGGATATAGGATAATAAAGGATAACTCAGTTTTAAATAAAACTTCTTTATTATATTATTATTATTACAATAGTACTAACAAATTAGTTAAAAATTATAATTTAATATTTTTCTTTTCTTTTTTTTAACTGTAAAATATTTCATTATATACCTAACTAAAATTTTTGGTAGAAGATATAAAAGAGAATTTCAGATGAAATCTTTGGAGATGTGCAACATAATCTACATGGAATTATAAATAGATCATTTTTCAATTTATATATAGTAATTACTCAAATAATAAGAACAGAGAACTATTGAAAATAAGAAAGTGATAACATTTAATAATATTACAGAAAAATTGTTTAAAAAAAAAGAAATAATAATAATAGCAATTTTATTGTTCTGTAGTAATCATAAAATAATTTTAGATAATTAACATTTTCATTAACATATCAAAAATATTTTATTTTATTATATTTTTGATTTAGTTAACATTTTAAATAATGTGAATATTTTTTCTCCTTTAAATTTATTTATGTCAACTTCGACTTTTTTCTAATTTTTATACATACGATCTGTTTCAATATTTAAAATAATAAATATATTTAAGATATTTGTATTGTTCTTATGAATTGATGGATTAAAAGATCGTTCCGTTAGACATCATTTTTTGTTAACTTTAAATTGTTTTAATTTTTAAATTTAAAATTACAAAATCTTATACAAATACTTATTTGTAATAATAAGATTTAGAGTTTGTACCTATGTTATGGTTATACCTATCAAAGGATATCTAAATTAATTTAAATTGAATGAAACGTTTCGAAACTGCCATGTGAAATATTAGTATAATATGTGTAATCAATTTAGATTATGCAATGCTTTGTCGAGCTTTTCGTTTGATTTTGTTTTTTATTTTATGTTAAATTATAATTACAAAGTTCTAACTTGAATTAAAAACAGACATATTATAATCTAAAACTAAAAATAAAAATATGAAATATAATTAATATTTATTGTAATAATATTATATTAAAAAATATTATTCCATAATTTTTGTTGAGATAATTTTATTAATGTAAATGGATAAGCAACATGTCGATTTTATTTTTTTTAATATTATAAGAATTATTGTTATGTTTCGCCAATTTAACTCCTTAGAGAATGCGTAGGAAACAAAATATCTATGAAAGTTATAATAAAAAACTATCAATCAATATATTAATACTTAAAATATCCACAACATTTACAAAATGTACACTGTAGAATAAACTTCACCAGTAAATAGATATTTATATATTTTCCAATCATGAAAAAGCATCTGCAATCAATAAATATTGCTGTACTTTTTTTTTTGTTAAAACTGAAGTATAAGTGCTTTAATAATAATTTACTACATAATTATTCATCGTTATTACATTGAATAGATTAAATTCATCTAATGCAGCTTGAATATAATAAACAACTTTTAATTATATAATTAATATTGTTCTAAGTATTTCATAAAAAATAAATATTTCTCATCATATTTTTACTCAGAAACTGAAATTTATTTAAAACTTCGTACAATAGTGTGATAAGTACCTATTTAGTTTTTAATGTAAGTATCTATAATATTATATTCCAAATCTTGTATACCTACCTATTTAATATTTATTATGTTTAACATTAATTTATTAATAATATGCATTAGTTTAAATTGAATTGCATGATAATATTAATTATAATATTACTTTTAATTTTTTATATATTATTTTATATGGTTTGAAAACTATAGTTATTAATATAAATCTATTAAAATTTTATAATTTGTGAAAATTGTCTTAGCATAATAAGAACATGATTAAATATTATATTTATTTTTGTACGATATTAATATTAATATTTTCCTTATTACCTACATATATTTTAATAACTGATAAACTACTCATTCAAATTTCGATTTAGATACATCAACATTTTTAAGAAAACCTGTTCAATCTAATTAAATATAAAAATTTGAATTTATTGAACGTATTGCTCTGTAAACACAATGGTTACTAAGAAGAAAAGCAGTAACTTCTGATTACTTAGGCAGTATTGACGCAGAATTTTTGAGTCTTTGAAGCAAATTGTTAATTTTGAATATTTTTACCGCCGCCCAATTGATTACACCAAAGTGATTCGCAGAGGACTAACTCTAAACTAGATTATATATATATATTAATTATAATACTAGTCATGATATTTGTGTTAAAGACTTTAGGTCTTACAATGATCACACACCTGGACCCAACCAACCAACCACCCACCCAGCTATTACAGATATGAAGCAATTACATCAAATAGTCCTACATCTCATTGCCACCGCACTTAGGCATTACATTTTTGACTAATATTTAAACATATGTACTAATTATTTGCTTTTAATCTTAATGAATTTATGTACATGCCGCCTTCTTTGTTATTTTTTTTATCTATTTATAGGTATACATTTCTAAAGAAAAAATTCATGATTTTTATTACGGGAATCGATAGAAAATTAAAATATCTATCAATTGAGGCCAAAAACTCGATTTTGACACAAATATGAAGTTATTGCTTGGACAGTGGTGTATGACTGTTGTACAATTATAGACCTTCATCTTTCAGACTTTTAGTTTTAGGCAATACGCTTTCTAAAACTGATCACAAAAAATGACACATTAAATTAAATATAACCTGTGCAATCCTTACGTAAAAAATTGTTTGTCCCTTAACACCTTTATAGGACTGTCAGAATATCAAAAATCTAAAATAAAATTGGTATAAAAATTAAAAAAAAAACATTAAAAAAAATAGAAAACAAGTTCTAAAATGTTTTAAGTCAATGATATACCATATTTATATTGTTCATTTCTTTACTTATAAAACTAGGGATCCGATCTTACACAACAACATTTTAAACCAAAAAGTTGTACTTATTGTATTGTTGTATCTCCGTGACCTCTGTAGTATTATGCATACTCATTATGATAAAAAAAAATTAATTCTTTGAGTATTCTAAATTGCTCAGAATAAAGTAACACAAAACTATGTTGAACGTTTCTCGTTTTATAACGTCGTAATACATTATACGATTGCACATAGGTATAGTGCGGTCTACCAGGAAATTAGAGTTTTCCGAATCCGAACAACCATGCGCGGTCCTGACAATAAGTACACTGATCACACTTGTCATCCAAACCACAATCAACTAAATGTCTCAAAATGATGCAGATTAATTTTATATAGTGAAGTCGGCCAACGTATAGTTGACAAACTTTAATACAATTTATAATGAACATATCGTTATGATGTGTGTGTGTGTGTGTGTGTGTGTGTGTGCACGCGCACACACATCAATAACGCACTAGAGGTCTTATTTCTCATTATATTATTATAAGTGAGCACTGAATTTGTAACTATTACAATAATTATAATATAATATTAAAAAAAAAATTTATCATATTAAAGTTATTGGTATGTTTTTAATATTTATACGGGCATAATTATACGTCATGTACCGTAAATACCTAGCTATATTGGGTACCTAATACCTATATACGTTAGAATTTATATTCAAAAAAAAAGATAAGATATTTTGGAACGGTCGCTTGCAAATAACGCAGATTGTTATAATATTAACCGCAGGCTGAGACAACCGCAATAAATGATAGAGATAGCACGCACATTATCTTGAACCCGAGCCAATATATTTCAATATACACATCAATATTTGGCGTATTAGATAACTGCAGAATCCGTGTTAGGTTATGTATAATATATTTTTTTTTCAACGTGTATATTGAATTTTCTGACAGGATATTAAATGGTAAACAAATCGCTTACGTTATACCATAATATTGTGATTTTTATAAACTATTTACAATGATTTTCAATATCTTACAGCTGCATTTTACCTCCGTCTAGTGTAAGTCAAATCCTTATACATAATTAATATAGACAAAAATGCTTGAGGTATCGTTTTTTTTTTTAAAAAAAAATCTTTTCTGTATACAATGTACGTGAAGCACATTAGCAGCAAATAAAATAAAAAAATGTTCAGAATAATTACACCAGTTTACCTAATAAAATACCAAATAAATAGGTGAAAGAAGGGGGAGGGGAGACAGTGATTCTGGTTTCGCGCACTCATCGCGCTTCACTCATCTAAAAATGTAGTCCCATGGGAATTTTCTTTTACACGGGCAAGTTTCCTGAGCGGTCGTGATAGAGAGGTATGTCAGTTATTAAATCTAAAAGCGATTAATCATACCGTTTTTAAAACGATTCTATACGCAGTCCAGCAACGTCCAATGAATTATGCGAAACGCCCGTAAAATTTAATCATTTTTTTTTATATTTGGTATACTTAATATTTACAGTGGTTGTTTACCACTTGTGTGCTGTACATTAAAAAAGGTAGTATGCCGTGTTCGCAATGAATACGAGCGACCGTTTTTATCTCAACTACTAAAATGCGTAATACGTGTAATTGGTTATGTCGATTTACTTATACTTTGCGGAGAAATAAGCGGCTGCCCATGTCCATGGCGTTCTTTGTGCTTACAAATGATATATTGTACTTTTGTGTGAATAGTGTATCCGAGACGATAGCGTTTATCGTGCAAGATACATTGTTTATTTTTCATTAGCTGCGTTTTCAGTTTTTAAAATGTTTATAAAATGTATTATTTTGCGTGCGATCTTGGTAAAGTCCATCGTTTGAGTGTTGAATGATTTGACTATTGTATAATTATAGAAATACAGTAGTTATAATACACATATCGTATAGTACCTGGTAGAAATGCATAATGTATATAATATTATATAGAAGCAGTTATTACTATTCAATACAAAATGTATACATCATAATATAACTAAGTAAGTATATCAATTTACAAAATGATAGGAATTTAACCACTTTAACATATTTACACGTGTTATAATTTGGATGGATTTTGCATACTGTAGGTACTACGAAACTTTTGGAGCACATATATTATATTATACACGTCCTATACTATTAAGTGTTTCAAAATAAAAACAAATACACAAGTCCATTATAATTTTCTCGAAATCGCAAAACATTTTTTGTTTTAAATTATTTATTTCAATAGTTGTTTTTTGCTAGTCAATGTAGATAAACAATATTTACAGGTAATAAATATTTATCAAATATGTTTATGAGCAATATTCATTATTCACGTATGCAAATAATAATGTAATACATACAGCACGTTTAGTTTAGCACAGCGATATTCCATGTATACAATAATAATGTTATGTATATTGCATATGTAATCATACAGCTAATTTGTCTCATCAATATTAAACTGTTTTTACTAACACCGAGTCATTAATAAATAATAAATCCAATAATAAGCCTTTCGTAATATTATACATAACCAATTACCCATAATTTTATATCACATAATGCTATAACAGAAAAACTTGTGCAAAATTAGAGAATCACCATAGCAAAAAAAGAACAAACAAATCCTCAATTTTAACATATTATTGTATTTTATTTTAACTAAAATAAACATTTGTAAATCTTGTACAACCAATACATAATACATTAATATTTTTACGAATTGTTTTTTTTTTTTGTGTAGCTTGGTGTGGCGCGGTCGTACGCTCAACTGCGGAAATGCTCTGAGTGTACGTACCGGCCGGTGTTGCTAGTTCCCGGATGGGTGACCACCTGGGTTTATAACAACAAATCCTTGCCACACATACAAAAACGTGTTATAACCAACCGTACCTCAACCCACAATAAAACCTACTATAAAAAAAAATCTACAAACAGCTAATGGCCATAGTTACCGGACTTAAGATCAATAAAAAAAAAAATTGTTTTTTTTCATAATTACTATTTTAGAATTAATGAATGTTATTTATTGAATTTTGAGTAATATATTATATTATGTTTTTTTTTTTTTAATATTTAAATTTTATTTAGATGATTTAATAAAAGCATAGTGTGCAACAATATCACAGCGTAGATACCAAATGCAGTCATGTGTTACTTTTATATAGACTAAAATGAATTAGAGAATATAATTAACCTTTAGCTGTTATCATTATTTTTATATCTTTAGGCGTTAATTAAAAATCGCTAAGTAATTATTCTACTTTTACAATATCAAATTAAAATTCATGAATCTTTTAACTAATTTAAAAATATATTTACTTTTAAAAAATAAATATTACTGATAAAGTTTGAATAAATAAAACAGCACCATATTCGATACTATAGAGTTATAATAATTATTATAAAATTAATTGTTTAATGCTAAGGTACTTTTTTATATTAAAAATATGATAATAAAATATTATTTAAATATTCATAATTCATATTTATATACTATGTACATAGTAATTATTAATTAATGAATTATTGAAATATTTTTATTGAATACTTATTGTTTTAAAAAGTATTGATATTTTTAAAAAATCTAATATATGTATTGCATAATTTAAAATTCTAATTACCTTATAATTAGTGAAATTATTAGGGATACAAGAGAAAACTTGAAAAAAGATTTTAATTTATAAAATTAAGAAATTTTCTTTCTAATTATATTATATAATATTAAAATCTAGCATACCAACTAGATACATACTAGAACTAGAGCACCTAAATTAATAAAACGTCAAGGAATCGGCGACTGCGCGAATTTATATATTAATATAAATAATAAACAACAATTGCATTTTATAAAGAGGAAGTAACAGATACAATGTATTTATTAGATCTATATTCTCTAATATTTATAACGAGTAAATCATTAGTAAACAAGCAGGATACATTTAGTAGAATATTTCGGTAACCAATAAACCAACAAACTGTAAGAACAGACAAGAGGGAAATAATAGCCGTAGGTACCAACTAACACGAAAATGAATAAATAAGTACAATTTAAAATGTTAGAATCACACGTATCTTAAATTCTTAAATCGAAATGATCAGAGCGTTTAGAAAACGCTTTTGTTTTAAAGAAGAAAAATAAAAAAGAATCGATTTTTATTAATAAATTGTACAGACGCAACTATGTTTTAAAAAATAGGTATAGTTACGTTGTGTTACGTTGACTGTTGAAAATTGTTCTAAAAGCACTAAAAAAAAAAAAAAATGTTATGATTTCCATGAAAAAATAACATTGAAATATAAAGGAACTAATTAAAACAAACCGTACAAACAACGCTCGGAATATAATAATTGTTGTATTACACGGGATAAAAGATAAAATTAAATGTGACTTTATTAGGGTTTGATTTTATTCATTGATAAAAAGTCAAGAATTACTTAACGTTTTGGAATAGGTAGGTAATCATTTAACTCAAACCCAGTTACAGTGCGTTGCTGTTTTATGATTATTATTATTATTTATTTATTTTTTTTTTTTTGAAAGATAGATTACCATCTTATACCACTGACATAACCTGAATGTACAATAACGAGTAATAAACTATAAACAGTTTTATTGCAAGAATCGATCGTTTCATAATAACGGGTAAAAAAAAAATATTACTTAGAAATAAAATAATAATATAATCGCATACCTCCGATTAGTTGTTTTGATCAATTTATTTTACACGATTTTCCGAGAAAACACGACAGTCGACGATTATAGATAAAACGTCCGAGCTGATTAAATGTGGAACAAATACAAACTCAATGGCCATCGTCGATTACTAGATTTTCACGAGACTATTCAGAACTAATTGACTATAACACAATACTATACAATATTATAATATCGCGTAGGCGTATTTATATAAAATTATATTAAATCACCTAATTCGAATAGGTATACTATATAGGTATGCTCGGCGACGCGCACTTACTTTATTGACGTCAAAAGCAAAAATGGATCGATTCTGTTTGTGCACAGCACGAATGTCTTATAATAATATCATATATTATTATTATTATTATTAAGTCGTCGTCACGCGCGCATATAGAGGCGGCGGCGCCCTTTCGTTTCGTGCCAAAAACAGCGAAGGGTTGATTTCAGTGTAGTATTACTCTCTACGGTGTATATAATATAATTACGCTGCGCACACTACGAATAGCCGCCAACATAATATACCTATACATAGCCGTAAATGGTAAACGAACTATAGCGGTGTATACACGCTGCAACAGCAATATCACTGGGGATTTCGAGAATAAAGACACCCTTATCCCCCCATCACCCATCCCCTGCAGCTGCAGCCAGACACCCGTTGCTGATATAATAATATTATATTATCGCCGCGACGGTTAACACAAATCGGTCAATCGGGGTCTTTACAGTTACACCCATGCCGTGTTTGCCAGTCGTGTTTGAAAAAAAGAAAAAAACCGAGGGTGGAGCCACCCTCCCACCGCCTATCGCCCGGAGACGATAACGGCGTTGACAATTTGATAATAATAATAATAATGATTTTGATGTACGATATTAATACTCGCAGGCCTAGCGATTGACGTTATAGATGGTATATTATCCATACCTATATATTATTATTATTACTACGGTTATAATAATATATTATATTAATTAATGATATCGATTATACCCATTGCTGATGAACGAATTTATTGCGAAACCATATCGCCCGGTGGTGGTACGATTATAATATAATATTATGTTCACGATTAAAAAATGGTCGTCGTTTGGCGTGTTCCGTGTCGAAATCCGTGAATTTTCCGTCGCCGTTTGTTGGCATACTAAAATAGTTGAGGCTTTATTCTTGCAGATTTCCAGCAGGTGGCTATTATTAGGTATCGATATTAAAATCATTACCACATATTTGTTTATTTCCGAATGCAATAATTGGTTACACCTCACGCGTGGGACAAAAAAAAATAGAAAAATTTTATAATTCCTCGCAGGTGGTTTGCCCGTCTCGGTTCAATTTATCCTCTGGCAATATCGGGTATTACAGCAAGTTTATAATTCTAGCTCATATAGTATATCTGCAATTAAACGGTCGTCCCGTGCATCGTGTTGGAATAATCGAAATATACGAATTTGCAGTCATCGTTTGATATCAGTAAAGCAGTTGAAGTAGTAGCACCACGTGAACGCGCAGATGTTAATAATTGACAGGTTATTGTTATCATCGCAACACAGTTAATTTATCATGCACATAACGCCATAATCTATCCAATTTTTTTATTGATGATACGATTACCTATAGCACAGATTAATAATAATTATAATTTTGTGATTATAGAACAGCGGCGCATGATACCGTGAATGCTACACGCCTAATATGTACCGAAATTGCCTATACAACGCGCCGGCCAACTGATACAATTAATAATTATTATTTTTAATATTTTATCTTTATAAAAATCGTGTAGTATTTTTTTCTACCTTTTCAAAGTTTGTTTTTGATATTTTTTATTAATAATAGCCACATTATAATTTGACAATGGTCGTTTAATATTTTTATTGAAAATTAGCATCTAAAACATATGAGTTTAGCCGGGACTTTTAATTTTAGGTCATAAAACCTGGCCTGTCACTACAATCGTTGTCATTAATAAACGGTTTCTACTGTAAATCCCAATGTTATGAGATATTGAAGATATAGACTCACGAGTCATGATGACAAAAGGACGCCTGGAAGCTAAAATCTGAATACCCCGTCGTCATACATTAAACCAAGTGGAGCACACGTGGTTGGGTGAGTTGAAGGGTCCTCTCCCCCCCCACCATCCAAAGATATTAACACAATCCCTTTTGAAAAATAATCTTGTCTGCACTACTACTTAGAACACATGGCATTATTATACTAATATTAATAATAATAGCCCATACTAAATTATAATGAACGATGATGAGATACCGGAAAAACGAACGAAACTAAAATATTCTTCTAAGGAACAATTCTAAGTTAGTAGTAAGTATAGTAACAGATATGAATATCTCTATTATTTTAAGCCCTAATATACTATAGGTATACGTACAAAATGTATTATACGCGCATCAATGAGTTAAAGTTAATTTGAATAGTTTGTTATTCGAATGTAAATCTTACTTATCGGTTTTGTTAAATATACGGCCTCTCTCATCAAGTTTGAATAATATCCGCAAGATATTGAATTGTTTGTGTAACATGATTAATAATGACTGATTACCATAAGGATAATAAACAACAGATATCAGCAAATTCTTTATTTCTGCATAATTTCATTTTAATATTTATATCATAAATTGTACAATTAATGTGTATATATGTTCTAAAGGGTTTTTCCCGTATATTAATAAATAAAAATTATTGTTGTAACTTTAAGATTTACAGAAGAACAAAGCAAAGAAACAGTTGTCCTATTTAGTCTTTAAGAATAGTAATGGAGTGTTGAGAGTTCATTGGTTATTATTTATTCGTCAAGCTTATCCGAAGCTTTGTGACCATATATTTGAATAGAAATATTCTAAAAAATACTTTTAACCAAGCAGACTAAATTGATAATTTTTGATTTTTATACTATAATTTATCAAAGTTGTTAACTGTTATATACCTATAAATATGACATTATATCTATCCATATATTTAAAAATAGGTTTACCTATTTTACAATTACTTACTCATAACAATATCAGATTAAAAATATATTATGATCATAATTCAGAAAATAATCCTAGACATTAATTATTAAGTCAATTTATTAAGTAGATTAAATTTTGACTTGACAATGTATATTTTAAATATTTCTCTTTTATTCATAGCTCAATGGGGTGACAATCCAAAACGTAATATTTCTATTTTCTACTTTTTTCAGTACTAATGGATTTTTATTACGAACTACTGAACTAGTTTAGAAATATGGTTATTATACCAAAAATTTTATAAATTTGTAATAAACATTTTTTTGTCCTCTAAGTCATATTGGCATTTAATATTTTAAATTTAGCATTTAAGTTTATTGATTGTGCCAAAACGTACCATTTCCGCAAATGGTGCGTTTTGCTTAGGTGTGTATTATCCTATATTATTTTATTTTATTTTGGTTTCATTTTTAAAAATAATCAAAAATAAGATCTAGCTTAAGTTATTATTTTATTATAATATCTGAATACATATTTCAAATGTGTACTCGTTTTACAAAAATACAGTCTTAATTGAATTATACACTCAATGCATTCCTTAAATTCTCGTTCAACATAAAAAAAATGTATCTGTACACAAATGTATTATTTATTAGCAATGTAAATATCAAAACAAATAATAAAAAAAATAACAACACATTAAGATCCTGCATAGAAATTATTATTATTATTTATTTTTTTTTAATTAATTAGCTTTTAGTATAACAACTATGATAGCTCTAGAATTACAATTAAAATGTTATAATAACATAGTTATTATTAAGACTGATATGGAACAAAACAAAAACAATATTGGTATATCGAAACATTAATGAGGATATTGGAATAGATAAGATTATAAAGAAGTGATATTATGGAGTGGTAATGACGAGAAATGGGAATTTATTTATAATTGTGATTAATAATAGGTTCAAAATGTACATACGTTCTTTGAGAAATTTTGAGATGAATTGTGTTGATTGATCAGATGGAGGATCATTAGCTGAAACACTTATGTTGGCATATATAGGTTTTTGTTTTGACTTAGAGTTTAGGTTGACATTCATTTGTATCACGGATGGAACAACAGGTGGTTGGATGAGATGGTTGTTATTTTTTCCGGCTTTATGTTTCCTGTGTATTGACATAATTTTTTTATTAGACGGGCATCCCTTATACGAAGATGTATGTGGACTTGAGCAAAGAACGCACTTGGCAGGTTCTGACGGTGATTTCTTGCAATCCCTGGAATCATGGTCTTCACCGCATTTGACACAGCGTGAGTTGCGACGACAGTAATTTTCCGTGTGGAAATATGCTTGGTAATTTTGACATTGAAGAGGAGTGTACTTTTTTCTCGGGAGTTAATTATTAATTATATTATTTTTAATTTTTATTTTCGTATGTAGAATCAAATCTAATTAAATTATGTCGCTGATGTTATCGGAGATAGTTAAATCATCTTGAAATAGTGGCGGGTTCGCTTTGGTGAAACGATTTATGACATTAGTGACTCGAATTATTTCGTGACCTTCGTTTATTAAACTAGATTGTATGTCTTGTGTACTGGCGGTGGAGTGAAGGTATCTAATATATATGTTGTATAACTTTTCCGTTTTAGCTTGATAAATATGGAATGTTATCAACTCGCTGTGCAATAAATAGTTTATGACTAATTTGTAATTTGGTGCATCATCAGTGCAGATGATCAGATATTTTGAAGTAAATTTAAAATAAATGCATGATGGCTGAACGAGTTCTAATATTTTTTTTTGTGAGCGTAGGATAATCGTAACCACTATTTACATAAATGGATGGAGGGATGAAAAGTGATTTGTTTGGAATTAGTACTTGACTGATAGGTGGTGAGTTTGAACAGTCATCCTAATTAATAGTATAATATGGAAGGGATACAAACTCATGTGGTTCTTGAAACAGAATGGCATACTTGTTCGGTAAAACGAATTGTTTGGTTTTCTCTCCCTCTGTTTGGGGAGATAGACTTAAATTTGAAAGAAGACTTCCCCGGTGATAAGCCAGTGTTAGGCATCATATTATTCGACAACAAAATAACATGAAAGTTAGTTAGCGATACACGTGACATAACGATTACCGGCAGACTCGCATAGAAATTCTAAAATGTATACTTATTAAATAAAATATATTGTAGTTATAGGTTCAAAATTCTTTATTTAATATGTTTAGTCTTCTTCTATAGAGACTGATGTAATAGATCAAAATACATCAGCACAAACTTTCAACATATTATCATTATTAGTGGGTATAAAATATTTGGTAACTATTTGAATAGAGTTATTGGTTTTCTTATGATCTATATTTTGGGAACTAATACACTCATCATAGTGAATAAAAATTTATCTTTATCAATTTAACCAACATTTTTTCACAAATTTGTTTTGAAATTAATTATTTATTATTCTCTTAATTCAGCTACTCTTCAAACTGATGGATTACTCATATTAGCATAGTTACGTTTTATTTCCCAAGTAAATAGAAATGTATTAGTTTTAATTTTCTTTTATTTATTAATGGTTCTTTTATTTCTCTTTTATCTCAAGAATTAGATCATTGTTCTCAGAATTAATGTTTATTTATAAATCTGTTAATGATTCTATCATAGGAAGATAATCATTAAATTGAAGTGTGCCATTAGCTTATGTGTCATGTGGTATTTGAATTATAATAGCATTACTTATAGATTGGTTATTGTCCAAATTATTAGATGCTGAAAGTAGAAAATCTAAACCAATAACTACTTCACAAGATTTTACATCATCTTCAGTCTAAAAAGTAGATAATAATGTATTAAGTTTAGAAGTGAATTTAAAACAAATTAAATACTTATTTATTTTAATAAATAAAAAAATTAATACAAAAATATCAACGTTTTCTGGAATTGATGTTTTTTTTAAGATATATAAAAATAAATTAAAAATAGCGATGTTCATTTTTGTTAAACTATAATTATTCGGAATACATCTCAAATCTTATTATTAATTAATAATCAGTGAAAAAAATGTACATAATTTATTTCGCTGTTGTTTAAAATATTATTGAATTGTGAAATAATATATTATACAACACTATTGTAGTTTTTGCGCAATTTGTCATCATTAATAATAAAGTTAGAGACTTAATGACTTTATTAACAGCTAATAAAATATACAATAAAATGATAATAATGAATCTGCACAATATTTATTAATAATTAAATTTAACAATCGTATAATTAAAAATCTATTTTATAAAAATTTAAGACCAATGGATATAGTAAGTTATGTGTTTAATTCAATTATATTTCCTATCGTCGCACTATGGGAAATAGTGCACTAGGGCCTAGTTTGGAAATAGTATATTTTGTAAAAATTTGTGTAATTAGTACATTTTGCTCCTTATTTTCAAATTAAGAAACCGTTTAATATGGGAAATAATACGTTTAGAAATCATTTGAAAATAGTTACTATTGTTTTATTTTTACCTTCAGAAATAGTACGTTTTGGTTCGTGAATTGCAAATCGATTTTAACAAAGGAAATAGTACTTTAGACAAAATTTGAAGGCATCATTCAATCTCCCGCATTTTTATCTATAAGAATCACTGTATAACTCAATTTGATCAATTTTGGAAATAGTGAGTTTTGCATTGTCACCCTACTTATTGTATGCAAAAATCTACAAAAATTGAATTTTAGATTCTAAGCGTAAATATCATAGATTCATGGACCTATTGATTTTACAATGATGTTAAGTTTTATTATTTATTTATTTATCTTCCATAGTCTTTGAAATAGTAAGATTGAAGTATGAACAGTAAAAAATATATAACATTTTAAATTTTAACATCCTTAAAAGTTTTAAAAATTAAATACGAAATTCCTAATACATTTTTATTTTTGTATATTTAAAAAAAGTTTAGTATAAAAACACATACATTTTGTACGAGTGATTAAAGTTTAAATTTTGACATAGGATATTAAAACGTAAAATAATGACTTATCTTCAAACGATTTTTGTTATCTTATTGTTATTGAAAATATATTAGTAGTAGAAAATTGAAACCACTTTTACTTATATTCTAAATTTCTGGAACGAAATTTTCAAAATATTTAGATTACTTTTAAGTAGTTTTAAGGTATATGAAATTTTTGTTTTTTTTTTTAAGATTTTTTAGTGTTACCTACGAGAATTGGATATACGAGGATTATTAGGATTGGTCCAAAAATGTAAAAATATAATACGTGATCTTATATAACTTAATTTTATACTGCAATTTAAATAATTTTTAAATATAAAAAAATATTTTTTTTTAATTCCAAGTTCAAATATCAAACTTCGAAATTTTAAACAAAAAAAAAAAACGATTTTAGTTATTTTATTGTAATTAAAAAAATATTATTCGTAAGGCCTTGAAAATGTTCACCACTTCAAGTATTATTATTATTGTCCATACACAAATAAATTTTAAAATATTTATATTTTGATTTTAAGCAATTTATATCACGAAACCTATCATGATGGACTTCTATGGAACGCTACGATCGGGATTTGCTTAAAAATTAAAATAGATGTATAACTTATTACTTAATACGTTAATAAGAGTTGTAGTAACATTAAAATTCTTATTATTTAAAATGCATGAGATTTTTTTTTTTTGGCACAAATTAGTTCAACCTACTACCGTTTATATTACTGATAATAATATAAATTTATTATTAAATAACTTTAGAAATATAGGCTAATAGGCCGTCTCCAATCAGAATCGTTATTCATATGCAATTATGTATAATTTAATTCAAATTTAACACACCTATACAGTGACATACTAAGTGAAGAGATACACTTGGTTCTATACAGCAGAGCAACTTCCCCAGTTTTTTTGATAATTAAGTTTAATGATTTTGATTCAAATATTGCAGTACCAAAACGTAAGTAATAATCATAATATCTATTTAATGCCTAATGAGTAATGACTAATACTATTGAAATAATAATACTATTATAATAATACCTTATCGAAACAATTGAAAATATTTAAATCGTCAAACAACTTTTAAATAATCGGCGAAACGAATTTTAAAGAAAATATAAAGACATTACAAAAAACATCTTCGAATTTATTGTCATAATGACAATGAATTACAACGTTCTTAGACTTTAAAAATAATTTAAATATAGGTAGGTACGTAGTATTTTTATTGTTACTTGGAATTTTTGCCAATAAAATCAAATATAACGTTATCTAACCACTGTGATTGTCTGACTTCAAAACTTTCAACGCAAATTATTATTAATTTGAACAGTAAAAACTTTGGATCTATAAAGAAAATAATCATGAGACATTTGTTTTTATTATTAAACTTGGAACCAGCACAAAAAAAAGTAATAGTTTAAATATTGTTTATTAACCTCGCTTATTATTATAATAAAATAATAATAAAAAATACCAAGTTAAATAAATTGTGAACCAAACAAAAATACTAAACATAAATTAAGGAGATATCATGTCAACTGCATTATGATTGATCGATTAATATAAAAAACTATTTCTACAATACAACTAAAAATTACAGATACCCATCCAATGAACCTTTTTTCAAAAAGGTATACAGTAATTGTGACACTTTAATTTTACATTTATAACAGGTAGACATAATTTCGAAAATAATTTTGATTGTTTGATGGTGTTTAGAAGAAAAAAATAAGTACGTACAGTTAAAAAAAAAAGTTTAATTAGGTAAATTAATTTTTTTTTTTGTAAATTCTACTTAGCTCTAGTTTAGCCAATTTTGGATTTAGAACACAAGTTGATGCATCAAAATGACAAAAAAAAAAAAACGATGAATCCAAGTATGATATTCAAAATAGAGGTTACCATTTGAAAAAATGTAAGTTTTGTTGCGCATGTGCAAGATACATGATTTAAACAAAATTATGAGTCATAAGAGTTTAAGATCCATAAGTCTAGTTTAATGTCATGCAAACAGAATTAAAAAAATATTTACAGGGTAATGAGTGGTAAAGTGGCCCCTGTTTTTTGGAACACGCGGTATGCATATTTTTATTTTATCTGTCATCACATTGTCTTGGAGCAGACAATTTTTTCTAATTTTAAACATAGAGGGTGGTATCTGGTGACAAATTCGATATAGTCGTGATACGAACCCGCGGAAGGTAAGACGATGTATCACAAGACAGTCACGACACGAGTACCGAACGAACATCGTCCGTCATCAGTAGTGCCATATGAGTTTTAAGCAAGACTGGGCATTTACGAATTAAAAAGTTAATTACTTTTAATTAAATAACTTAACGAATTACTTTTATTTTTATAAGTAACTTCTAATTTAACGATTTATTTTATTTCAAAGTCATATTAATTTATTTATTTTTCCTAATATAAATTTTATAGATTTAAATTTATATTTTGATTTTTATAACTTATTTTTATATAAAAAAAAAAAAATAATAATTGTCTGAGAAATCAAATACTATTTATATTATTTTATTTTGTATTCTAAATAAGTTATAAATTGTAAACTGTCGCAAACGTTTCGCATTATTTCTGTAATTGAGACTTTAATGAGTATTAAAATAACGTAATAAGTATAAGTTACGAATAAATAACGAAAAGGTTTAATATATATAATATACACTGTATGGTATTAAATTGTTATTAGTAATAAATTATAATATTTTAATTGCTAATTCACAGAAAATATGTTTATATAATATTATTATTAAACAATAACATTATAGACTATATAGGTAATCATAGGGGTTTTATTGAATTTCATAATTTGAAAGTATTAACATTAATTGAAGTATGTAAGTATCTACTGTAATTAACACAATTACATGCATTTTTAAAAAATAGCAAAACCTCTATTATATTATGTAATTTGTTAAGCATTAATAAAAAGATATGATAATTAATTTTACATGAAAAAAAGTAATTTATCTTTGACTAAATTAAGTTACTTTTTTTCAAATTAACTTTTAACTTTCAATTTTAAACTTAATTTAAATTTTTGTTTATTAATTTAACCTAACAAGTTAAAAAAATTAATTAACTTGCCCAGCCTTGGTTTTAGAAGTGCCAAATTTTTTTTTTATCGTTAGTAAACTTTTTCTTTATCATAGTAAATAGACGTATGTATGTATTTATGTATATATGACGCATGCGTATGAGGTTGAAGGGTTATATATTTATAAGGCTGCGGCAGTTTTGATAATATCCAAAAGAAACACATACATTAGAATTATTATTACAAAAATTATTTACAATATCAAATTAACCATTAGGATAAGCAGCAGCCAGCTAGCTAGATTTTTGTACGAGTAGTGGGGATCTATTGACATGCTTGATCGTCCGACTATAATCGTTTTAATATATTTTAACTCGTATATGTCGGCATGTTTTTTAACTGTACGACAGGCCAACAAGACGTAAAAAAATAAGGGTGCCAAAGTACACCCGGCTTCCTCCCCTCCCCCCTCACAAATGGAGCCCATAGCCATCACCGTTCGCATAAGTATATTATAATCGTTCTAATGATATCATCGTAGATGTACGTTATATTTTTATTGTTGTGACAATATCACCACGCCTATACTTATTTTTGTAATTGTTCGCAGAATAATATAATATCCGTTCGTCGAACAACCATATTTGTACAATCGTTCAAAAGTCGTTTAAAATATTACAGTCTTCATCATTGTATTATTATTCAACGTTGCAAAGTGCACCCACCAGGTTGCCCGCGGTCGTAATACTACCTCCACCCCGATCGGCCTGAAGCATTGTCGCTCAAAAGACCGTATCAATCGGTAATTTAGGAGATTAGAATTAAATACGTACCTGATTTTCTCAATAACGGAGTAAAACTCTCAAAAGTCATTGGAAAATCGCCGTGATAAACTTTAGCGCGTTTTGGACGTGACACAAAAACTTACGAAAAAATTTGACTTGAGATTTATAATTTAAAAGTAAAAAATATTTACATTAAATATTTATTTAAATTTAACTAGTGCAGTCTGCGGGCCGTGGACGAAAAAATCCGTTTGTTTTCATAAGCAATTCCACGAAATGTACATAATATTTTACGTACCTAGTTATAAATGCGTATTTATATACACATATGTATATTAACATGAACTTCGTATTATATTCTGAAATACGCCAATAATATTATTAAGCCTTTATGTGAATAGTCGTGTTTTTCTACCGCTGCAGCCGATTAGAAAATATAACCATGCAAATTAAATTAATTGATGGAAGCAGCCTTCAATATCATTGGCTAATGATTATCAACTATAAAGAAATAATTTATAACTGTGATTGCTATTGATTAGGTATATTTTAAATACGTAGAGCTATTTGAAAGTTAGAGATTAATTTTATATTTCTTCGATTTCGGTTTCGGATATCGGTATTAATGTTTTTCGATTTTGATTTCAGTTTCTATATCGATTTCAAGCCCTGCCTAGTAGAAACAAACAACAGTGAACTATGATTTAAAATGTTATTTTACTGATTGATAAACTATAAATCATAATAAATATCAATAATTTATAATATACATTTTTACATTACTCGTTCAACTAATAATCCGGTGTACACACGGTAGTAATCTTCAAGCACAACTCTCAAGAACGAGATTTTGGGTAGTACTATATTAGGTGATATACGATAGTTCAAACTGCGCAATGTATTATTTTATTACTGCCTATTTCAGACTCAAAAAATCAATGCATGTGCCTACGTTTCTATACCATCGTGTTCGATGCCCAACACGGGCAGTCACACGTTTCTACGGTGCTTCTAGTGCCTATAAAATATGACTTAAGAAACTTCGAAATGTTCCGAAGACCGGTCTGTGTAATGGTAATAAATTAGCCAATCAACTATATAGCTACTTTTATGTAACCGAACAGGATTTAGTATAAATATCGATGGTCTTTATCTGAAAGAACGAGGGAGGCGTGTTGCAGCAGTATATATTATATCACCGCATATATCATCTAACTATCTAAGCGTGTGAAGATCCGTTCGGAATCCGCTGTCGCCGTGGTCCCACTCACACGTTTTGGACTACATAACTCACTTCCAAAGTTCCACCGTACATGATATTGATTTAATGGAACGATAAGAATTATTAAAACGGGTTTATATTATTGTCTTTGTACGTGATGACGAAGTCGACTTACTTTGTCACACTTTTAATTTTATTTTCCATAATATTACAAAAATAATAATAATAATAAATTAAAAATTATATTAAGTAAGTACCTATTTGATTTTTACATATTAGAAAAGGTAAAACGAGAAAGAGTAAAATGTGAGTAAATCTATCTCAAGTAGACTTTTTCGTGAGTTATTGTGTCACGTCCAAAACGTGCTAAAGTTTATCACAGAGGTATCCCGATAACTTTTGATAAATTTATCCCGTTGTTAAGAAAATCAGGTACCTACTGGGACCTGATAATATAGGTATATAATTATTTGCTGAAATTGTACATTTTTTAATTATTGATATAACTTGAATATATTTTTGTTATTCAAACTTAAGTTAAATAAATGTAATATTAATAACAATAAAAAATAATAATTAATAATTAAAACGATATGAAAATATTATTAATAAAAATAATAATATAAAGCCTATACTGCATAACATAATATAAGCATTTGCATATCCCCAGAGTTCCTGTTCACTAGTATAGCTTTGATTGCCAAGTCGTCATAAAGTTCTCATGTACTGTTCAATCGCTTACAATGTTCAATCTCACATAAATTCCATCCAGTAAAATAACAAACTCCTATTAGTTTATACGTCGTATCTTGTATGATTAATGCTGAAGATATGTCACTTAATTTTAAATACCCGGATGTTGAAACATTTAAACCATTTAAAACATAATCATCCTGTTGAGTTGTATCATTTATAAAACTTTCATTTAAATTTTCAGATACTGATAGAATATATTAAAATTCATATTATATGGAGTTAAAAAATCATTCTGAAACTGAAAATCAATTAGTTTTTTTTACACTTCGAAGACGTTGTTTCAATACTTGATTCAACATTATCTATACTTGGTTTCATTGGAAGCAACAACAAATATTGATAGTAATAATGTCATTACCTCTGATAAACTTTGACATTTTATTATCAAATATATAGCTCGAAGATATATTTTTTTATCTCTATTAGAAACTGTTTTAAATGGCGTCCACAATGTTAGATTTTTCACAAAATAGGAAACATCAAATCCAATAAAAAAATTCGGGAGGTAAAAAAAAACTTTGAGGAGAATTGTTTTCAAAGAGAAGTAATGAACAAATATTAATATAGTTATCAATAATCTGATAAAAAGGAACGAGACTTATTCCAACAAGTCTCCTGAGAAGGCAGAACACCACATTTCAGCCTTCTCCAGAGACAATAGTAAATAGAAATCCCATCGTGTATTCCAGAAATCATACTACAAGCTATAAAAGTACGATTTCTATCGTCATCATAAACCACGCCTTCATATAAGTATAATGTTGAGATTTCAACACCTAAACATGAGCATATTTATCCAATGGAACATTAACAGCTTCTACAAACGTATAGTAAGTATAAACCGTATTATATATAATATTCTACCACAAATTATTTGCATTGTTCAATATTTCTTAATTTCAAAATATTTAGACTTGATAAAAAAAAAATCTTAAGTTTGTTAAATATATTCTTAACGCATGTGCACTAGAATTGTCGTAGAGAAAAGCTGGTTCATTGAACTTGATCTAAAATGTTTATTTTACGATAATTTTTGTTTTTTTTTTTAGGACATTTGATTAGAAAATACTTGAGTTACTTTAACACTTTTATCGACGTCCCACTTAAATGTTTCACTTTGTTTTTAAATTAGAAAACTATGTTATTATTATTATGATTTACTCTTA